>CAJHQQ010002194.1:0-70416 GCA_905132885.1 Moricandia moricandioides
CATGTATCCTATCCATTATAATTCACTTGCCTGAAATCCTATATCTACCTACTTCTCTTAACTGTTTACAACCCCAATCAATCAATCATTCTGGTTACTTCACTTGGTTACTTAATGAAATCATAACTTGTCTAGCTTAATCACGTTTGTATTGAGTTTATTGTGTGTCCATGCTCCCAATGGATTCGATCTCTAGGTACTACAACTGGGCCTCTTATTTGAGAGAGTAAAATTCACTCCTTAGGGTAATTTGAGGGATATAAAATTTGGCACCGTTGCCGGGGAGCGAGGATTCACCATTACACTTGATTTCTTTAATTTTTTCTAGGTTTTTATTTATATTTTACTTACATAAATGTTTTTCAGGTACCTACATCTTAGTATCACGAAGCAATGAGAAGGAGTCTGCTGATTCACGCACAATCCGTACGTCTACGAGGGAAGCATCGATCGACATCCTCCAAGCAGCAGTGATCGACAAAATGAACTAAGAATCGACCGACACCAACTCCTCGGTATCGATCGACACTATTTGCGGGAAGACAGAGAAGGTCGAGGTACTAATACTTAGTTTTGAAAAGAATGTGGTTTTGACGAGACGAAGAAGTCGCCCTCGCAACAGTGCATGATAATTGATTTACGCATAGGGGACTGTAATTCATGATGCTACTGCTGTTGTTTTGAACGCTAAGACACAACGAAAAAAAAAACACTTCAAGACTACAACAGTCCTAAGGAGTTCTATGCTAATAGGTGTGTGATGTGTCATTGTACACTCTAGAGGAATGATTGAGCTTAATCCTGCATATATCTCTCTTGTTTGTCAGCATCCATTTCATGGTCTTTCTCATTAATGTCCTGTTAACCACCTTGAAACATCCTGAGATCTAGCTTCGACCATTAAGCACAACCTGAAAATTTGGGTCAGAACACGGAGATGAATCCATATGATGATCAGCACACTTTGGGAAGAGATCTGGAAACTTCATCAAAAGCTACCATCGCTCGACACCCACCCGATACTATCGATCGCCATCCACCCGATAGCATTGATTGACACCCACCCAAGAGCATCGATCAATACTCATTGCAGAGTTACGAGGTTGAGGTGGAGCCTATTAAGAAAGCAAATGCAAGTCTGAGACCTTACACCTTGATGTCACCGAACATTTATGACCACCTATTTGCACAAAAAAAGTTGTTCGGTTTCACAAAAAGAGTGAAAAGAATACATGACCTTGTGAAGATTGTGGTTCCCTACCCTATTTATGAAGTTGAATTGCCTACTATGCCTAATAAAAGTGTGCATTTTGGTTCCTCAAATGGGGAATTTGATGATCATATGTATGCAGTAACTTCTCAGAGAAGGTTGAGATATATAAGTGACTTTGACAAAGGCCCAACAAAAGCAGTATCGATCGGCACCACCACTGGAATGTCGATCGACACACCTTGCATTTCAGAGCAGAAGGAGCTTGAATTCTGTCAAAATATTTTTGATGCAAGCCATCACACGAGATCAGACAAGTATGGGGGAAAGAAGAGGAAGAATTGGAAGAAGAGAAACATGACCAAGGGATGTCCTCAGTTATCATTGATTCCTCACTTCTCAAATGGTGTGAGGAAGTACAGAGTGCGCAGCATATGCTTGTTACAGTCATTTTCAAAGCTTCAAGCACTCCTTATTAATGAGATGACAAAGAAAGGAGAAGCGTTTATGAACGCTTTCACAAAAAATGTGATGAAGCTGAAGATATTGGATTTCTTAAGCAAGTTCTCAATCCCATCCGGACTAAGTCATAGTTCCAAACGTCAAGCTAATGACTGAAAATAAGTGTTGAGCGGGAGGCAACCCACTATTTAGTAAGTTTTAATTTTCTGTTTATTTATTTATTACTAGTTTCGTTTTTTATCTTTATTTGCAGTTACAAAAAAAAAAGACCCAAGGAAGACAACCAGCACTCAGCATCCACTGACACCTTATCAATGTCGATCTACAAAAACATCACAAGTATCGACCGATGGGAAGTTAACTGTGTCAATTGACACTCACCATCAGTGAGCAGGTATACCATTTTTTCCTTGTTAAATTTGGCCTTTTTATTTATTTTTCTACCAGTCTTAGACTGTATAACACTGGGGACCGTGTTGCTTAAGTCTGACGAGGTATTAATGAGATTGTGTTTTAGTTTGAGCTTTGTTTTTATTTGTTTTTACTAAGTTTTTATAGAGTCAGGAAGGGGATTATGATCAGTTTATATTTTTACTTATTATCTAACCATTCAATAGCACCATTCTATATTTGTTGATTGCAAAGAGTACTAGAGATACCACAGTGGATCATCATGCCACTATACCTCACTTTCTTAGAAGATTTGAAGGAACCGAAGCTAACCTCAAACCTGATTTGAATTATTTGCTTGCTTTGGGATTTGACATACATTGGATCAGATTCCTCTTGCAAGTCTGGAAAGTAAAATTTTGTGTGCTTTTGATTTCCTTCTCTCTCTCTCTCTCTCTCTTTGACATCAATAAAAATAAAAGATTGAAATGCTTTCCTACAAGATTCAGAGGGGTAGGTAAATTACCTATGACCCCATTATTCTAATTCAGAAAGGAATAATCATACATTATGGAAGCAAAGGATATGTAAATTACATGTGACCCTACTATTCGCCTACACATTGTCAAAATAAATAAAAAGGAGAAAAAAAAGATGAACAAGATGGACTGTATTAGTATCATCGATTCATTGGACTTATAATATATATAAAGATTTAGAGAACATAGAAAGAGAGAAGAAATGGATAAAAGAAGACATGTCTCTATTTTCAGATAATTACAAGGGTAAGAGTCCATGTGTCATTTGATCGATACTCCCAAGGCAAAGCCTGCACATTTATTTTATGCAAGAAATAAGGTGAGTGGAGGGGTGAGTTAGACTAGTATTTGCTAAGTGGTTAGTAGAATGGATTTGGTTTCTATACTAAGGTAAGGTATATAAAGCTTCTCTAAGATTCACACTTATTTGATGTGGTTGAAACATAGTAAAGGTAAACATGATGAGTTAGAGATTTTGTGAGTCCATGTATTTTAAAACCTCTTCAAGAGGTTTACCCTTGTTTTGCTTGAAGACAAGCAAAAATGTTAAGTCCGGGGGAGTTAATAGGTCCTTGACACAGGTGTGTTTATTGCTCTAGCAGGGTATAAATATCATAAGCAATTAACTATCAAATTAACTCTTAATCCTAACACACAAAACAATACTCTTGCCAAGAGAGATCAGGTGTAGTACTTAGGGATCAAATCAACAAAGAACAATAGCACACAATAAACTTCTTATTTCTAAAGATTAAGCTAGGTGATTATATATATTGGTAACAAGTAATCAGTTTAAGAAAATATTCCTTGTTGGAAGGTGTAGATGCAATATGAAAATATGCTAATAGTGTAAATATGGAAATATGACAATTGACTAACTAGCTGCAAATGTAAATATGTTAGATCTATGGTTTCAAGCTCAATGAATTATAGAGAATAATAAGCACGGATATGTGAATATTCTAGAACTCAAATATTAACTATTCTGACCCTTTTAACTACAATTCTCGTGTGCGAGCAAAAGGAAAGACCATCGATCAACAGCTAAGGCCAATATTGATCGACAGTGAAATCAGAAGGAAGTGTGTGAACGAGATTTGATATGATTCACCAAGCCTTAATTAGGACCAGCTCTCGCATGCGCCTAACATAGTGAACCCCCTACGGGTTCACAAAATTTATTTTATTCTTTTTGGTGGGACATAATAGGTTAACCCGATCAAACTCTTCCATCAATTGAACCCGAAGTTGGGTTCATAGAATAAAATAATACTTTTTTATTCAAAATATTAATTTTTTTTAAAAAAATATGAATAGAATAGATTTTTGACAAAGAAATAATTAAAGAAAAAATAATTAACATCCAAGCTGACACGTGCATGAACCCGCATCACGCGTATCAGCGAGAAACGATCCATGTATTAACCATTTGATTATTTTAAACCCAAAAGCCATGAACCTCCCTAATGAACCCTATAATACATCAGTGGTGCTCTAACACCTAGTTCAATAGAGTCTATTCTCAATAACCTACCTCGTAGTGTCCATGTCCTACTTCGAATCCTATTAGCTAGCTCTAGAATGCAGAATTAAACACAGCTCAATTGATGCATATACTTAACCTAGCAACTTACTTTGGCTAATCCAGATTGCTACATTCACCATAAATGTAGTTGATAACTACTCAGACATTATCAAAGTAAGAATAATAATCTGAATATAGTGCATAGATAAAATATTGGAGTTCTAATACAAATTTCCCTAAGGAATTATGAATCTTCTCCCTAAATTCTAAGACTATAATGGAATACTGGTGCACAATTTTCCACTGGCACACCGCACTGCACCGCCACTCTCTCGCACACACACACACACTTTTTCTGGTGTAATACATAAAGTATAAATATAAAACCCTAAAATCTAGGTCAAACCTCGTCCCTCGTCCATGGGTAATCTTGTGTCTTGTCTCTAACTTCGGCTTAAGTTCGGCTGACTGCGAATTGGCCATCGATCGATGTCAAGTGTTTAGCATCGATCAATCTTGGTCATTTAACATCGGTCGACGCCAAGGTAGTGTCGTCCATCGATGTCAACCTCTTGTACTTCGACTCTCTAAATGATCTACTACGGATTCTTCTCCTTTAAATGCTCCAAGAACTCCAAGTAACTCCATATATCTCCAAAATGTACCTAGACCTGTAAATACCTTAAAACATAGCTTAGACACACATAATAGACCCTAAATAGAGCCTATAATATGGCATATGACTGGTAATAAATAGGTTATATCAACTCCCCAAACTTAAACTTTTGCTTTTCCTAAAGCAAACAAGCCTGTGAAAGAGGTTTTGAAAGGAAAAGACTCACATAATGTATAAGTATAATTGTCACCTTAATTTATTGCAGCCACATCCTATCAAGTCAATCACAGAGAAACATTATATACTCTATCCTAGAATAGAAACCAAATCCATTTTACCAACAACTTTACGAATACAAGTCTGACTCACCCCTCTACTGATTTCATTTCTTTGCATAAAATAAAAGTGCAAGCTTTACCTTGGGAGTATTGATTAAAGGATATATGGACTCTTACCTCTGCAAGTATCTGAACACACATGTAGTCTTCTCTGATTCCATTCCTCTCTCTCTCTCTTCTCACTTCTCTCATTCAATGTCTCCCTTCTTTTGAGGGTATCATTTTATTTTTTTTAATTGGCTGATATATTTGGATATGCTTCCATGAATCAAGCCCTAATGATTTTTGCCACCGGATCTTGTTCACTTCTTTTGACTTTTTTATCTCTTTTCTAGGATTAGATAAATCAAGCTTTAATGGTTGTAGCAACCAAATCCTGTTCGACTCATTTTTTTAATCTGAAGGGGAGAGAGAGGGGAATTAGAAGCAAACAGAATTTTACGTTCCAGACTTGAAGAAGGAATCTGATTCAGTGTATACCAAATCCCAAAGCAAGCAAGTAATATTAGGATTAGTGTTGGAAATCAGCTTTGGTTCATTCAAACTTTCTAAGCAAATATGATATAGTGGTAGGATGATCCACTTTGGTATCTCTAGTAATCTCTGCAAACAACCTTCTAAGAATGGTGTTAAAGTGTAGTTAGTCCATAATAAATCTTGATCATAGTCCTCTTCTTGACTCAATAAAACCTTTTGAAAAATTTATATAGAGATAGTAAATAAAACTCAAAAACAATAAAATATTATTAGCAAACTTCTCCCAGACTTAAATTACACTGTCCCTAATGTAATCCTCCCCGGGTGTGTTAGGAAAAATCAAATCATAAGTAAATAGCTTAAGAGAGAAATTCGATACCAGACTGTGTAAAAGAGTGTCGATCGATGGCAGATGGATGGTGTCGACCGATGGTCATGATCCATGGTCGATCGATGTTTATTCTTCAGTGTAATTTGATCGTACACCTGGAAGGTTTTACTCTATTCTTTTTTTTATGAAATAAATACATACGAAAATTAGTAATAAATGAAAAACAAAATCTAATTAAAACTTACTAAACAGTGGGTTGCCTCCCACTCAGCGCTTGGTTGTAGCCTTAAGCTCGACGTATTGAACTTTCTGTCTAGAATGGAGGTGGATCAACACTTGGAAAACAAGTGTCTACATCTTCTTTGCTCTTTTGAAACCATGTACCAACGAATTTTCTCATTGCTTCATCTCCTTTGGCTTTCTCATTATTTATGATCTCCTTAGTAACCTCCACTGAATGTATTTTCCTTTGTAGATTCTCAATACTGTGCTGTCGAAATTGAAGTCTGGCAGCTGTAGTCTCTGACATATACTTCAATTGCTGAGAAATACCTTCCTTCATCAGGTTCAGAGAAAAAACAATCTCATTGAACTTGTCTTCTAATTGTTTTTTTGCTGCATACTTATGTCTGTCAAAATCAGTATCGATCGATGGCATGATGTTGCCCTCGATTGATGTCACTCCATCTGGTCCACGCGCATGCTGTCTTTGAACAGTATCCAAATCTTGCTTCATCTCATCCATGCGTGTAGTCAAACCGGTGAGACACTTGTCTATAGGATAGTAGACATCATCAAGCCTCCTGTAGAAATCATCCAGTGACATCTCTTGAGCTTTGTAAATCTCATTCACAATATCGTCTACTCTGCTGTATTTTTCTTGCTTCTTTATGGACATACCGATCTTTGCTGCATGTTCAGGTAAACATATGTAGATGTACTCAAACATAGTAGTTCTTTCTAGAACTGCCCTGATATCTTCTTCTTTCACATTAACAATTCTTCCGTCTATAGCTCGTGCATTACCATTCTTATCTCTGTAGATGCCATACTAATCTTTCTTTTCTCAATAGAATTTTTTTTTGCCATCAGTATCATAAGCTCTTGTTCCATATTCTACGTGACTGTTTATCAATAGTGGATTTATCCAACCGATCGATCCTGGATTTTCTGAACTAAGGGGTTAGATGTACAAAACTCATGCACTCCTGGAATGGTGTTATTGATCGATGCATGATTATTGTCGTCGATCGATGTTTTATTGTGGATCAGCTCGTGCTTTTTCTCCTTGCTGTCGATCGATGTCGGTACATGTGCGTCGATCGATGGTTGTTTCTGTTATCCAAATAAATTTCCTGATCCATTAGCCATAACAAGGGCGTCTACTACATCTTCCTTAGGTAGATAGAATTCTCCCATAAAGATCTCGTGCACGTCCTTCTGTATCTCTGAAAATTCCAAACTCATCTGGCCTGAGATAACCATCTTTTGTATCTTCTGCTCTAAGTAATTGTTCTAGTTTTCGTTTGATGCCGTTCGATGGCCAAGATAGACCGACGATCGATGCTCGATTACCCACTTTCGCGTTTGTTACCCAGGCAACTTCTTCCAATGCCATGCCGCAAGACTCAGTCAGTTCTTCCTTTCTGTAATCTGCATCGTATTCTTTGTAAGCTCATTGTATCCTTGGCATGTTTGATTGGTGTCGATCGATGGTGTATGTTGACCGTCAATCGATGCTCGATAATCAAACTGATGGGCAAAAAGTTTTCCAGCTCCATTGGCCTTTGCAAGTAGATCTGCCACATCTTCCTTCGTGACATGTAGAATTCTGCCATCCATAGCTCTTGCGTGACCATGTGGATCTCTCGTAATATCGAACTCATCTGGTTGTAGAAAACCATATTCCCTTTCGTGTTCTGCTGTTGAATCTAGTTCAGTCTGTGCTTCATTCCCAGTATCGATCGATGGTGTAGGTTACCGTCGATCGATGTCGATTTCCCAAGTTGATGGGAAACATGAAAAACACCAGCCTCTTCCATAGCAATCCCTTGGTGTTTGATCATCTTCTTCTTTGTAATCTTTTTCTTACTCGAGGAAGGTTGGGTTGTAATCGAAATCTGCATGGTAGGTGTTGATTGGTTCTGAATTTTGAGTGTCGATCGATTCTATATGGTGGGTGTCGATCGATTGTTGAACTGTAAGTGCGTCAATTGATGGTCTGGGTTGGGTATCGATTGATTCTCCTTCTTCCAATTCCTCATTGAACTCGTAATCACAGAAGCATGTGGCCACAAGCTCTGCATTATTGCACAATTCAATCTGAGTAGCCTTCTTCTTATTCTTGACAGGTTTATAAAAAATATTTTGATCAATTGAATATAGATACAACCTGTTTAACTTCATATCACATATAGCTCCCATAGTAGCCATGAATGCTCTCCCAAGTAGTAGCGAAGAGTTCCAATCTATCATGATGTCCATTACATGAAAGTCTATTGGGACTAAGGTATTGTTGATATGCATTGGAAAATCTTTTAACTTCCCTCATGAGTTCACTCTTGAGCAGTCTACGAATGTGAAAGAATTGTTCTAGTGTTCTACTTTCAGGTTCAGCTTCTCTGCCATAGACTTTGGCATAATGCTCACTAATGATCCAGTGTCACAAAGGGCGTTGGGATATTTGTTTCCTTTGATGAAGCATGGAACCACAAATTTTCCAGGATCACTTTTCTTCTTCAGACAAGTCTTATACTTCATCTTCTCTCTAAGGTGATTAAACATTATCTCTATATCATCATCTATCTCCCTTGTTTCCCTGAAAAAATCCACAATATATGAGTATAATAAGCTTCATCAAAAGAAATATCTAGAGGAATTTTAAAACGCTTTTAGCAAAGCTATACATCTCATTTCATTGGCTTCTCTACATTGATGTTTGGGGATCTTTTGCCTCCTCTTTGAGTGTCCCTCATATTCTCTATCAAGATCCATAGCTTCAGACGTATATGCATTCTGTTTTGAAATTGTCACGGTCGGACGTACAATCAAACTTGCATTGAGGTTTGGTAGTCGAACCGGGTTTCTCTCCTGTCGATCGATGCTGAGTGTGTATTGTCGATCGATTCTTCTATTACTCTGTCGATCGATGTCACGAGACCGGTGTCGATCGATGTTAATCGATTCACACAAAACCACTGATTCTGTAGGCTTTGTCGTCAATCGATTTACACTGATTGGCGTCGATCGATGTGAATGAGAAGTGCCGAGTGATATGAAATTTTCCTGCCATAAATCATCATCAATCAATGTATTTATGTGGTGCTTTCATCCAGCCTCTTTTTTCTCCTTAATCAAGCTCTCATGCCTCTTAATGGTTTCACTTGTTTGCATCACTTGATTCTCCAATTTCTTCACATGAATGTTGAGGTTTTTGAACTTGGTATTGAGGTTGAGGTACAAACCATTTATCTTTCCATTGAAATCCACAGACATCTTATGCTGTCCCCCTAAAACTCTGTCAACCATTGCTTCAATTTTGCTTTCCTAACCTTCTGGAGGAGGATTCTAGTAGTAGGAAGATCCATAAGTCATGTTGTTGTTGAAAGGTCTTCGCTGTGAACTCTGATTAAAGATACTCCTTTGACCAGTACGATAGGAGTACTTGTTGAAACCTGGATTCCTTTGTCTCTGGAAACCATTCCCATCAATGTAGTTTACATCCTCTTCTTCAATCTCATCTTCTCCAAACTCAATTGCTTCTACTTCTGCAAAAGTAACTTGCTTCTTGAGAAATTTCTGAACACTACCCAGTTTTTCTTTGACCTCTACAATCTGCTCCTTGCTCGCAGCTGGAGCTGATTTCCTTCTCTCAAAATATGTGTTCTTGGTACTGCTGCTAGATGCCAGATTCTCAATCAATCTTGTAGTTTCTTCAGGGCTCCTGGTGCTGAAATTTCCCTCACAAGTTGAATCCAAAGTCATCTGATACTGTAATCCAATACCTCTGGAGAAAGTGCTAAGAAGCTGCACTTCGTTGAACACGTGATGTGGACAGTCTCTATGGTATGACTTGAACCTGATCCATGAGTTTCTGAAAGACGCTGAAGGTTCTTGTGAAAAAGTAGCAATCTTGCTCCTCAAATCTTCTGCTCTTGCGTCATCAAAGAAGTTATGCAAGAAAGTGTTCTTCATGTTAGTCCAGGATGTCACGGATCCTGCTGGTTGTTGCTTAAGCCAATATGAAGCTTCTCTAGCAACTGAGTACTTGAAGAGCTTACAAAAGAGATAATCCTCAGGGACTCCATTGGCTTTAATAGCAGTCACTAGATCCTCAAATCGCTCCAGATGTTTCATTGGGTGCTCATGTCGCAACCCATGGTAAAGTTTATGTGCTACAAGTCCGAAGAAAGCGGGTTTGATCTCCAAATTGTTTATTTAAAAAGTTGGAGGACGAATGGCAGATTTGTTGGCATAGAACTGGTCTTGACGGTTATAGTCAGCCAGCGTTCTCTAAGCAGCTTGGGCGTTAGCTTCCTGTTGAGCTAATGCAGAGTGTGCTTTTGTATCAGGGATTACAGTCCCCTGATCGTCTATCTTTTGACCTGCTGCATTACGTAGATGACCGTTGAGGTCATGCAAGTCTCCATTGTCATTTTGAACCACTACTATAGGCGCAACCATATGAACTCGTCTGTTG
Organism: Moricandia moricandioides; assembly: GCA_905132885.1. NCBI lineage: Eukaryota > Viridiplantae > Streptophyta > Magnoliopsida > Brassicales > Brassicaceae > Moricandia > Moricandia moricandioides. The sequence continues at coordinate 10,588 of CAJHQQ010002194.1, forward strand.
TTTTCGATCAATGCGAGTGAGATGATGTTGATCGATGCTGAGTGATCAATGTCGGTCGATTTTAGATTATTGATGTCGGTCAATACTATCCGTAGAGAAGTGTTGATCGATGTTGAGTAGATGTCGTCGATCGATGTTTGTCATCTTTCTTTGCGGATCGTACATTCGAGTTTATGTGGGTATGAGAATAATAATTATTGTCATTTGTTTCTTCTGGTACTCTTTTGCATGCACCTGAAAACAAAGAAAAAGAAAAATTAGTAACTTGAAAGTAAAAACAAACCTAGAATAGATCCTAGAAATTAAATCTAATGGCGTTCAATGCTCCCAAACAACGGCGCCAAATGTGACACAGGTGTTTTTATTGCACTAGCATGGTATAAATATCCAAAACAATTAACTATCAAATTAACCTTTAATCCTAACACACAAAAAAAATCTCTTGCCAAGGGAGACCAGGTGTAGTACTTAGGGATTGAATCCACAAATAACAATATTTCTAAAGATTAAGCTAGATGATTATATATATTGGTAACAAGTAATCAATTTAAGGAAATATTACTTATCGGAAGGTGTAAATGCAATATGGAAATATGCTAATAGTGTAAATATGGAAATATGACAATAGACTAACTAGATGCAAATGTAGATTTGCTAGATCTAGGGTTTCAAGCTCAATAAATTATAGAGAAAAAGAAGCACGGATATGTGAATATTCTAGAACTAAACTATTAATTATTATGACACTTTTAAATCCAACTCTCGTATGGAAGCAAAAGGAAAGACCATCGATCGACGGGTAAGGCCTAATGACAATCGGCGGTGAAATAAGAAGGAAGTGTGAACGGAATTTGATATGTTCACTAAGCTAATTAGACAAGCTCTTGCATGCGCCTAACAACCTAGCTCAATGGAGTTTATTTTGGCATAGAACATACTCTCGTAGTCGTCAATGTCTTACTTTCGAGATCCTAGTTAGCTACTCTAGAATGCAAGCATTAAGCACAACTCAATTGATGGATATTAACTTAACCTAGCAATCCTACTTTTGGTCTAACCCTGATTGTTATCATTCAACCCTAAATCTAGTTGATAACTACTCAGATATAATCAAAGTAAGAATAATAATCTAAATATAATTCATAGACAGAATATTGGGGTTCCAATACAAATTTTCCTAAGGAGTTATGAATCTTCTCACTAAATCCTAAAACTATAATGGAATGCTGGTGCAGAATTTGCCACTAGCACACTGCACCGCCACTCTCACACACACACACACACACACCTTTTCTGGTGTAATACATAAAGTATAAATATAAAACCCTAAAATCTAGGTCAAAACTTTTCCAAGGGTAGTCTTTTAATCTTGTGTATTGTCTCTAACTTGGCCTTGAGATCGGCTGTCTGCGAATTGGTCATCGATCGATGTTAAGTATTCCGCATTGATTGATCTTGGTCATGTAATATCGATCGACGCCAAGGTAGTGTCATCGATCGACGTCAACTTTGTACTTTGACTCTCTATATGATCTGCTATGGATTCTTTTCTTCTAAATGCTCCAAAATCTCCAAGTATCTCCATATATCTCCAAAATGTACTTGGACCTGTAAATACCTTAAAACATAGCCGAGACACACATGATATACCCTAAATAGAGCCTATAACATGGCCTACAACTGGTGATAAATAGGCTATATCAGTCCTAATATATACCACTTTTAGACCATGTTATAGGTCTTATTTAGAGTATGTTATGTGTGATAGGATTTGTTTTAGATTCTTTTCAGGTTAAGGTACGTTTTGGAGAACTTTGGCGATTCTAGAGCCTTTTGAAATGCAGAACTGCACAGATTCGTCAGATGTTTAGCTATGGATGGAGACCTTCTCACGGTGCATTTGAGCTGATCTTTGGACACAAAATAGAGCGTTTAGTTATCTTTCCAATGCCACCAGTTTGAGTTCCATTTGAAGGTTAGATCTAAAATATTCATGTTTTACTGAAGAGTGCACTGTCTACACCGCGAGAGGAAGCTTTCGAAGAGATGAAGGAATGTCGATCCACGGTGCACCCTTGGTGTCGATCAAATGTGATGACAAAACTCAGGCTTAGTATGTTTCATGACCTACTTAAGCCCATAAGCCACCAAAAATTACAAGAACACCCTTGGACGAGTTTAAACCCTATGTTTATGTTTTTCAAGCTATTGTTGACGGCTACGCTTTCTACTCTTTATCTTGTTCTTAGTTTTATGTTAGGAGAGAAGAGGGAACCCCTTCAGAGTCCTCTTGGAACTCCATTGGTTTTGGTTTCATTATTATATCTATTCATTCTATGATATGTGTGAGAAAATCCCTTGTTAGATTTAGGGTTCATAATGGTACTGATGAATTAGCCTCAAAATAGGATTGCTAGAATTAAGTAATATCGATCTTTGGAATTGTGTTTAATGCATGCGTTCTAGAGTAACTAACTAGGAGCCTAAACTTAGGAAATGGACAACTACGAGAGTAGCTTTTTGCGAAAATCGATTTCATTGAGCTAGGTTGTTAGATGCATGCGAGAGCTGGTCTATTAGCATAATGGTCGAACTTCTTGTCTGATTAGCATCAATCGACATCAGGCCTTAGCCGTCGATCGACGGTGCACTTCTCTCTCCGCATAAGAGAGATGGGACAAGAGGGGGTCAGACTAGTTAATATTTATTGTTCTCACCTATTAATAATTCTCTACATCCTATCCATTATAATTCACTTGCCTGAAACCCTAGATCTACTTATTTCTCTTAATTGTTTACAAACCCCACTCAATCAATTATTCTTGTTACTTTACTTTTTTACTTAATGAAATCATAACTTGCCTAGCTTATTCACGACTGTGTTGAGTTTATTGAGTGCCCACTCTCCCTGTGGATTCAATCCCTAAGTACTACAACTGGACCTCTTATTTGAGAGAGTAAAAGTCACTACTTAGGTTAATTTGAGTGATATCACTGTAAGATCTCTGCTCGTGTGAACTCTGGTTGTAATTACCCTTCTGACCATTGCCATAGAAGTTCATGTTCCACTTTGATTACCATACTTCTGAAAATCAGTACCACTAATGTAGTTCACATCCTCTTCATCTCCCTTGTCTTTGGCGGTATCAACAACCTCGACATCTTCTGCAAAACTCACATGCTTCTTGAAAATCTTTTGAACATTGTCTAGATTGTCCTGAACTTCATTCATATGCTCCTTGCCAAGTATGGTAGCCAATATTCTCCTCTCTAAATCAGTGTTCTTTGTTCTGTTTCTAGATGTCAAGTTCTCAATAAGTCTCACAGTCTCTTATGGATTTCTAGTGGTGAAACTCTCATCACTAGCAGTGTCTAGAGCCATCTGGTAAACCACAGCGATGCCTTTGAAGGTACTACGCAGTTGTACCTCCTTTTATCCATGGTGTGGACAATCTCTCTGATATAATTTGAATCTTATCCAAGAGCTCTTGAATAATTCTACAGGCTCATGTATGAATATAGAAATTATGTTCCTCAAGTCTTTTGATCACGAGTCATCAAAGAAATTACGCATAAGGCATTCTTGATGTCATCCAAGTATGTAAGAGATCCTGGTGGTAACTGCTTAAGCCAATATGAAGCATCTCCAGCAAGTGAGTACTTGAAGAGCATACATAGCAGATAATCCATATGGACTCCATTACCTTTGTTAGTAGAAACTATATCCTCAAACCTCTCAAAATTTTCCATCGGATGCTCATGTGGGTAACCATGATAAGGTGCTGTCCCACGAGTGTAAAGTATGCAGGATTTAGCTCAAAATCGTTCCTCTGGAAATTAGGAGACGAATGGCAGATCAGTTGGCGTAGTACTGATCTGGACAATTGTAGTCATCCAATGTTCTGATTTGAGCAGCCTTAGTTAGAGGTTTAACAGCTTTCCCTAACCAACAAGTATTTGACATGTTGCATTACGCAGATGACCTTCTAGGTCATGCAGGTCTCTGTTCTCATCCCTAGTTAACACAATATTCGCCACCATGTTTCATGCTCGCGGGTTAGTGTCGGTCGTTGAAGGATTATTGTTTCTGATCATTGCTTGCTCACAAGTATTGATCGGCGAAAGAGTGTTGTTGTAGATCGATTCCATGCGCCTCTCTTTGCGATAGTGCGTTATAACAAATCAGGGTCTGAGAATAACAGTTCTTTTTCCTTGTTGCTTTTGGTACTGCTGGGATACACCTGTATGAAAAATAATTTTTTTTTGTTTAGAAAGTAAAATAAAAGAAAAACCTAGACAAAATCTATGAATTCAATCTAATGGCGAATCCAATGCTTCTTATAAACGGGGCCAAATTTAATATCACTCAGATTACCCTATGATCAACTTTACTCTCTCAAATAAAAAGATCAGTTGTAGTACTTAGTGATCGAATCCATAGAGAGCGTGGGCACACAATAGATATTTAAATATAAAAATTGAGCTAGGAAAGTAATTGTAAAGCAGTAAAAAGTATAGATCAATTGAGAGTTGGTTTGTAAACTTAGAAATACAGATATTCAGTGTAGTCTTCTTTGGCATTTAAAAGAAAAAGTGACTCGTTAATTTTTTTTTTTGAAAACAAAATATGCATTTTATTTCATTTTACTACTTGGCCGAGTAAATCCGATAGATATTAAGAAAAACAGGTTCAAGGCTGAAAAAATGCTACCAATTCATTATGCAGTGGACTTCTCGTTTGTACTCTCAAAATTCATTTAGTTGAGTCTTGTCGAGTAGGTCAAGTATGTCGACTCGTCTAGTATTTAGAGTCATTCCTATTCATGTGTGGGATTGTTGGAACTATTTCTAAGTTCATCATATTTTGGTATCAAGTATTGTATTTTTTATGTCTATTTTTATCATTATATAAACAAATAATTTAATTTGCCTTATCGTAGAAATCATGTACTTACAATCTTAATTCTTTAATTTTTCGTTATTATACTAACGAAAACTGATTATTTGTTAATTTGGATAAGAGCAGGTTATGTTTTCACAATTGGTTCACAAGCTTCTGTCGGACGTTGGCATATGGTTCTGTATTATTTTAAGAATTTCTGCATTTTCTTGAATTAATGGTGATGGAAAATCTAAATAATTATTATTTTTGGACTAATGAAAGTGATACTTTCTCTGGTTTCATAAGAAAAGGTTTCATCTTTGATTAAACTGCAAAGAAAAAAAAATATATCTCAACCATCGTCAAGAAAATAATTCTTCTTTGGTTTGCCCTAACAATTATCTTTGCTAAGTTTTAAATGAACAAGTGTTCATCGTTTGGTATGATCACTATTTGAACCAGAAATACATATATTCAGTTTAGTCTTTTTTGGCACTTAAAAGAAAAAATGACTGGTTAATATTTTTTTATTTTTAAAAAGAGAACTTGTATTTCATTTCATTTCACTACTTCGCTAAGTAAATCAAATAGCTATTAACAATAACTGTTTAAAGGCTGAAAAATGCTAGCAACTCATTATACAGTGAATTTTTTTGTTTGTACTCTAAAAAGTTTTGTTTGTACTCTAAAAAGTCATTTAGTTGAGTCTTATTTAGTAGGTTAAGTATGTCAAGTCTAGTATCTAGAGTCATTTCAAACCATGTGGTGGATTGTTGAAACTAATTTTTGAACACTATAAATAGTGTATTCATATGTCAAAAATGAGTTTTATTTGAATGAAAATGAAAGTCTAATGTGTGTGATTTGAAAAACTTGTACAGAGTAGCAAATACACATATTAGATATTTGATTGGATTTTGATTTTGATTTGTTAGTTAGATTTCATGTTCATTAACTTAATCTTATAAATCAAATATATATTGACCTTTTATATTGATAAAATAGAAGAAAAAAATCCACTTTAAAGAATATTATTTGTTTGAACTGGTCAAACAATAATAATTTTATCTTTAATTTTTTGGTCAAAATTTGAAATAAATTAACATAATAATTGACAAGAATTAAAGTATTCATTAGTGCACCATGAAAGTTTCATTTCTATGTTGAAAATGTAACTGGTTCTTTTCATTATTTTCTATAAAAGACTTGTTAGCATTATAAAAAGGATATTCATCCAAGAACAGAGAATAAACAATTCTCCAACTTAGAAAATTTATGTTAGTATTTTATTTTATTTGTGTCTGAGAGTACAACACAAAAAAAGGTTTGTCAGCTTCTATTCTGAGTGATGCGGAATAGTCGAAGTGTGGTTGTATACTAGGATTCTGATTACGTAAACACCGTCGCACTACGGCCAATCCTCCTATATATTAATTGAGAAGTCACTTAAATGATTTTTGCTGACGTGTCGCTCATATGAGAGCTCTCCAATTAATTGTTATAATTTGATTGGTTGATGGTTTTTTATTTTTTATTTATTTAATTAAAGTTTTTAAAATGAAACTAATCCTATAGTTACCTAATATAATCTATGTTTTCAAACAAACAATTAATTAAACATCTTAAATATCATATATATTAATTGAGAAATCACTTAATTGATTTTTGCTAATGTGTCGCTCATAGAAGAACTCTTCAATTAATTGTTATAATTTGATTAGTTGATAGTTTTTCATTTTTTATTTATTTAATTAAAGCTTTTAAAAGGAAACTAATCCTAGAATTACTTAAATTAATATATTTTTTCAAAAAAAAACAATTAATTAAACATCTTAAATATATTATTAACATAGTTTATTTATTGAAATAATTAAATAACATATATTACATTATATAAGTTGATAATATACATATAAATACATATGATAATACAAGACAATTATAAAAACAATTTTAATATAGAGAAGAGAAGTAGTGAATAAAATGAATCATAGATTTTAGAAAACAATTAATCTAAAACTAATAATATTAATTAAGTTCACTCATTTGCTATACATATATTCTAAAAATATTTCAAATGAATGTGAAACAGTCAAACATATAATTTACAAAAGCTCCAATCATTTTCTAATGACAATGTGATACCGTAGATGATTTATCACTTTTAGAAATGCTTAAAATATTTTTATATTTAAAAGATAAAAATTATATGGTAAATCATTTAAAGTTATATTAATCAAGAAAAAAATATTCAATTCATCTATTAACATAAACAGATGAATAAAAATTATTATATGGCAAATTATTTAGTTTATAGTAATTCATTTTAAATGATATTAATCAAACACATGCTTTTCCTAGAGTTAATACTCTATTAATATAATTTGGAAAAATTGCTAAAAATGACTCAAAACTTGATTTCAAATGCAAAAGTGTACCCTAAATTCAATAAAATACAAAAGTAACCCAAAAAGCTATTCAAAATAAAACAAACTTCTTGTGAGTAAACAAAAAAAATTGTATTCAATTTTGCCATAATAACATTTTCGCGTGAGAAGACTTCCATGTAAGTCTTCTACTTAAGACTTCTCTAGAAGTCTTCTCATAGAATACTTTCATTTAAGTCTTATACGGAAGACTTCTCTAGAAGTCTTCTCAAACAATAAATCTTAAAAATAATTAATAAAATTTATAAAAAATATTTATATGGGAGAAAATAAATATAATGTAACCATAAAAAAATTAAATGATGTAAATTTATATCAACTAAAATTGAATTGTTTTTAACCCAGATGATTTAATGTAGAATGAGTTATGATATTCATTGCTTTAGGGTTTAGTAACATATGTTATAGTATTGTATGTAGTTTTAAAGGTAGACTTTGAAATCTTATCTTTTTAACTTTTTGTTTTTTGAATTTGACAAATATGTGTTAGTGATCCTATAATAAGATTATTTTAAACACTTTCTAAGTTTATTTTATGTTTAAGGAAGTGTTTTTTGGTTATTTAATTGATTTTAGGGTTTCGAAAGACCTCCAGAATACTTACCGGGAAGTATTCTAACATATAATGCAGTAGAAGACCTCATGGAAGACTTCACAGAAAACTCTACAATTTTCCCGCTTGAATTTCAGTGAAATTCAAATTCTCACCAAATGGCGAAGTCTACCAGAAGTCTTCCATGAGTCTTCCAATAGTCTTCTGAAAGTCTTCCAAAAGTCTTCTTTGAGAAGACTTCCATGTAAGTCTTTTTCGCAAGACTTCTCTAGAAGTATTCTAAAACAATAAATCTTAAAAATAATTTATAAAATTAATAAAAAAATATTTATATTGAGAAAAATAGAAATCATATAACAACAAACATTTTTAAATGATGTAAATTTATATCAACTAAAATTGAATTGTTTTCAACCAAGATGATTTAATATAGAATGAGTCATGATATTCATTGGTTTAGGGTTTAGTAACATATGTTATAGTATTGTAGGTAGTTTTAGGGATAGATTTTGAAATCTTATCTTTTTAGCTTTTTATTTTTTGAATTTGACAAATATGTGTTAGTGATCCTGTAATAAGATGATTTTAAACACTTTCTAAGTTTATTTTATGTTTAAGGAAGTGTTTTTTGGTTAGTTAATTGATCTAGGGTTTCGAAAGACTTCCCGGTAAGTCTTCTGACTCCTAGAACGCTTCGCTGAAGACTCCGAACTGGAAGACTTCCTGGAAGACTCCAAGAAGACTTCTCGAGAAGTCATCTAACTACTGGAAGACTTCGAGAAGACTTCTAAAGAAGTCTTCCAAACTAAACCGGAACTTAATTTAACTTCAATTTGAAATTAACCGGAAAGAACCAAAATATATTTAACCTAACCTGATAATTTACCAGACATATATATATAGTATTTTTCACTGTTCTTTTTCACTTTTCGGTGTTTCAAAAAAAAATTTGGTGAAAACCCTAGCCTCCTCTTCTAAGGAGATTACTGTGACGATTTCCGACGAATCTCTTCTCCGTCATTTTCACTCAATGTAATCTTGTTTTTTCCGGTCAATTTTGTATCTCCTTCATCGCCAATGTGTATTATAGTAGATTAAACTAACCGTTTCCTCTTTATTTCAGATCTGAAACCTTTCGCTTCTCCCTGTGACTTCTTCATTTATGTATTTCCTTTCCGACCTTAAATTCTCCGCATCAGTCGTTAAGTTGACCCATTTTTTCGTAAGTCTCCCAGAAGTCTGCCGTAAATCTTCATGGAAATCATCAGTAAGTCTTCATGGAAGTCATCCGTAAGTGTTCATGGAAGTCATCTGAAAGACTTCATGGAAATCATCCGGAAGACTTCATGGAAGTCATCCGGAAGTCTTCCATGAAGTCTTCCGTAAGTCTTCGATGAATTCTTCCTAAGTCTTCGGTAAGTGTTCGGTAAGTGTTCGGTAAGTATTTGGTAAGTCTTCCGTAAGTCTTCAGTAAGTGTTCCTTAAGTCTTCGGTAAGTCTTCCGTAAGTTTTCGGTAAGTCTTCCGTAAGTCTTCGGTAAGTCATCTGGAAGTCTTCCTTAAGTCTTTCGTAGGTCTTCTATAGTCTTCCATAAGTCTTCTGAAGTCTTGTGAAGTCTTCCAAAGTCTGGATGTTAGTATAGAACTCTTGGTTTGTTTGTTTTATATATGAGATGTTGTTTTGTCATTGTTTGCAGGCTATAAAATCGAATTATCATAACTCCCGAAGAGGTTGTTCACCCTAGGGGAGGAGCCCATTCCATTGAAGAGCATTGGATATCATACCGATGACCCCAGATTACTTCATGCTGTAAAGGATGCTCTCCATGCTGATGAATGGGAGGAGATGTGGAACTCTAGGTTGGGAGTCTTCATAAAGTTTTGGGAGTTGAACTTTGGTTGGGCGTCAAGGCTGGTTCACTTTATGCTCTGTTTTCAGCTTGATGTCAAGAAGAAGTACGAGCTTTGGAGTCTCAATGCACCTCGGGTCACGGAGGTGGAAGACCCAAGTGTTGTCATTATGGACAAAACTGAACTAACCCCATCAGATTTAGATAGGGAGGAAGAGAAACGCCAGGTAAAGAAAGATGCTACCATGGAATTCCTCAGGGGAAAGAGTGAGTGAGATAGGAAGCTTGCTGCATCACAACAATCTCCTTATCATAGAAACAACACAGTCAAAGTTATCATACCTAACAAGAAGGCTGGTCTTGGCTATGATCCGTTTGCTCCCGTTGACAAGAAGAACAATAAGTTGCTTGTTGATTTTTTGAAAAAAGATTCGTAAGTACTAATCTCCCAAAAAACATTAAGTTGGTTGTTGTTGTTTGTTGATCTAGTTTTGCTGTTTTCAGGAATCATAAAGTAGCTTTTGATAAAAGATCACTGCGGCCAAGTTTGTGGTATTACACCATCCGAACACCCCTAAAATGGCTATACGACTCGATAATATTTTTAAGGTTTACTTGTGGAAGTCTTCTAGAAGTCTTCCGAAAGTCATATGGATGTCTTCCAGAGGATGTCTTCTTGAAGTCTTCTGGAAGTCTTCTAGAAGTCTTAGATAAGTCTTCTGGATGTCTTTTGTAAGTCTTCCAGAGGATGTTTTCTTGAATTCTTCTGGAAGTCTTCTTGAAGTCTTCTGGAAGTCTTCTGAAAATCTCTGAAAGTCTTTGGAAGTCTTCTGTAAGTCTTCCGGAAGTCTTCCGAAAGTCATTTGGACGTCTTTTGTAAGACTTTTATCTTTTAAGAATGTGTCTGACTTATAATGTTTTCAATGCAGCATATGGATGGTTTTATCAATTTACTGAGGCAGCGGTTCCATAGGAATCCAGAGCATTTTAGGACCGATATGATTTGCTTTCTTGATCATGTGTTTAGTAGGATGTGGACGTTTAAGTATCCGGAGTTTAAGAGGTCAGAGCCCCGATATGAATGGGTTAGGAAGGCGGCTCCCTACCGGAAGTTGGGATTATTATGCAGGTTTACTACCAAAATTTTGCCAAACAAAAAAGGTTTTGGGATCAAAGGTGGATGATATTTATGCGCTAGTGAAGTCCAAGAACGATCATTAGATTGCTATTTGGGTGTCCATTCCAAACAGGCACATCACCATCTGGGACAGCATTATTTCTCATATTTGGGTGATACATAATTTGCTTATTGAATGTGCTGCCTCTGTCGAAGAGCGAGTCAAATACACACTAGAGCCATTCACATATGAGAGAGTGACTGCCGGAGTACCTCAGTATGCTGGTGATTGTGGTGTGTTCCCCTTAAAGTACATTTAGTGTCATGCTCTAGCAATGGAATCATTGCCTTCTGCCTTTTTTGATAAGAACATCAAGAGTATTAGGGAGAAGATGGCTACAGACCTATTTGATGAGACCCCTGGCAACAATGAGACATAAACCGATATTGAGGGCTTGGATATGTATGATTGAATGTGTAATTTGTGTTTGATTCTTTTGTAACCTTGAAATACATTAACAGGGTAGGGAACTAATCTTTTGTACAACTACTTTGGTAGTGCACAAAAGTTCAAAAACAAGATATAATCTTTTGTCCGCTTTTGTAACATATTCTAATGAAGGAACCTATTCAAACACAAGATATAAGATAAGTTCATAATACATAAGTTCATAAGACATAAGTTCACAAGACATAAGACATACAACATAAGATAATTCATAAGACATAAGTTCATAAGAAATAAGTTCACAAGACATAAGACATAAGTGCACAAGACATAAGATCAAATAGCTGGAAGACTTTCTAGACGACTTACAGAAGACATCCAGAAAATGTCCAGAAGACTGACATAAGACACCCAGATGACTTACCAAAGACTTCCAGAAGACTTATAGAAGACTTATCGAAGACTTCCAGAAAACTTCAAGAAGACATCCTCTGGAAGACTTACAGATGATATCCAGAAGACTTACCGAAGACTTACAGAAAACTTCAAGAAGACATCCTCTGGAAGACTTACAGAAGATTTACAGAAGACTAAAGGAAGACTTACAGAGGATGTCCAGACGCCTTACAAAGGATTTTCCAGCAGATTTTCGCGAAAATTAGTTCTCACTATTTGGACAATTTGGACATCTATGATCATGTTGTCTGAGTTTGAGAAGCTATAATCCTTGTGTAGCTTCCGCGGTTTGTGTCCTCTCATCCTAGATAGCTCCAACCAAGATTGTCATCTTGATTTTATTTGTCGCCCCGGACCACGCTTTACATCTGAAGGAAAACAGGTCTGGGACTCAACTTCTCCACCACAAAGATATATATTATGTGAGTATTCTGGATACAAATATTCTCTCGAGTATAGGGGGACACAAGTGTTGCAATATGCCGATTAACAAAGGTTCCAGTTGTTATAGCATGCGAGCAAGATATTTTCTCGATTCCATAGACACCACAATCACACTTAATATGTTCCAAATCAACAACACAATCACGTTTGCCACCTGCCACAAAGAATCGACATCCATCAATTGGTTGGACAGTCATCGTATCCGCTAACTCTTCACGAATCGCCAATAAGTATTCAACTCCCCGATCAGATCATTTTCTCCCCTTTTCCAATACCACCTTCCCAACTTTTTCCTTATAAACTCCAAAAGAAACACTATGGGAAATCCTCTTGCTCTCTTGAGAGCGGAGTTAATAGATTCATATATGTTGCTCATTTTTATCTTGTACCTTTCTCAATGACAATGAACCCGTGACCATAGTCTCACATACGCTTCCTCCAAATATGTTGCCAGTGCCGGGTTAGCACTCCGGATCTCCTCCATGTAGCGGTTAAAGTCGAAGAGTGTATGAGCATAAGCAGTGCCTTTAACCAAGTGCAATAGATGCTTCCCTTTTACTCTTTTGTACAATGTAATGTTGTAGGTGATAATGACATATTCCTCGGGTTTCCCAAGGGAACACATTATCACACGCACTTTAACATATTCCAAAAGCCAATGGAAATATCTGAAAATTACCATCTTGTGCAGCTGCAACTAACATAACACCTTCATACTTCCCACTTAGGTGAGTCCCATCCACCACGATGACCCTTCTCTGATACTGAAAACCAGCAATAGAAGCTCTAAATGATAGAAATAGATACTTAAATCTATTCTCAGCATCAAGTTCTATACTAGTCTTAGAACTTGGATTTCTAACGTGATTTGCTCCAAATATGAAGGCAGCCTCTCATACTCTTCTTCTGCTGATCCTCTTACCAATTTTTGAGCATGTAACAATGCTCTGTATGGAGTAGTGTAATCTAGAGTCATGCCAAACATGTTCCTCATTGCATCTTGGATATGCTTCGGATTTAACCCATCAATGATTCCAACAAGATCTATGAAAAGATGACCAACATACTTTGCAATAAAATGTTTCCGGTGAGCCCGTCGTTCAGACACAGAACATGTATGAGTCTTCACATACTTTGTTACCCAAAATGTGTTTGTTCCATTTTTCACACTCGCTCTAAGCTTCCATCTGCACCCAAGAACACGACATTTTGCTACAAGTAGAGATTTAGTGGTCTTGTATATTTTGAAGGAGAATTTATGCTTCACCGCTGTCAACCGCAACTCTAAAACCAATGCCACTTTACTGATAAAACTCTGGTTGACATAGATATTGTTGTCAATTATCTCATTCGAGCTTCCTCCTTGATTAGCATATGTCTCTTTGAAATTCTCAAAACATATATCTTCTTCCTCTTCCTCATCCTCTTCCTCATCCTTGACTCTTCCATACTCCTTGTAATCTCCAAACTCATCATCCACTTCAGCAACATACTTCTCCTCCTCATCATTTATATCTTGAGGCAAATTATCATCATCTTCCACTTCATTTTCTTCTTCCCCTCCATTTTCTTCTTCTCCTTCAGCAGCTAGGTTTCCTTCAGCGTTGGCATCACTAACATTCCCCATCCTGCCTCAGCTTGATACAAAAAGACGTACAACATGTGTCTTACTTATCTTGATCAAGTTCCGAACTTGTCTATCACTTGTAACATGAATAGGAGGAGTATCAGGAGCTATATGATGCATTAGTGCGTCTGGTAACAAGTAAGTTAAATCCACAACCTCTGCGTTCTTGTCTAGGTTAAAATGTTCTACAGCCATTTCCACAAGTTCATCATGTGTAGAACCATCACTCAGAAAGAACATTCTCGCTCCTTTGACATTATCAACCAAAAAATCCCAAAAATTATCTTTCACCAACCATTCTCCGTAAACAACAGGTAACTGAAGCATCATCTGCAAAAAATCATATTAAAATACATTAGCAAACATAGAACATCATATTAAAAAAAATACGGAGAAGACTTCTTAAGAAGTCTTCCATTTATGTTATTTTTGCAATTGCAAATTTACGAATGAAAACTTCTCTGGAAGTCTACTCTACAGAAGACATCTTGAGAATTCTTCCTTTGTAAATATTGGCTTACTTTTGAATTTGAAAAATTCTCGAAATTCCCATAGAAGACTTCCCTAGAAGTCTTCTCGGATAAACATGTTGGTTTTGCAATTGACCAAAATTTGTAAGAAATTGGACTTCTATAGAAGACTTCTCTAGAAGTCTTCTAGCGGAAAAGTTCTAGGGAATCTTTTTCTTTATAACATGAAGTCTTCTCAGCGCCGCCAAAAGTCTGTTTGGGTTACTTTTGCAATTGAGAATTAATAGCAAAATATTAAATATTAATGAGAAGACTTTTTAAGAAGTCTTCTCTCATTACCAAATGTTTGACCAGAAACCCGGAATAAAACTTGAGAAGACTTCTCAAACATTCTTTCGCCGGAAGACTTCTCGAGAAGTTTTCTCATTAATATTTAATGTTTTGCTATTAATTCTCAATTGTAAAAGTAACACAGGGAGATTTCTGGCGACGCTGAGAAGACTTCATGTTATAGAAAAGAAGACTTCCCTATAAGTATTCCGCTGGAAGACTTCTAGAGAAGTCTTCTACCGAATTCATATTTCGGTCTATTGCAAAACCAACATGTTTATCCAAGAAGACTTCTAGGGAAGTCTTCTCGGTTCTTCTTGTTTTTTTAATCAAAGGAAAGTTAGAAGACTTCTAGGGAAGTCTTCTAGTCAAAACACGAAAAAGGTCAACTGCAAAACTAACTTATGCATTGACCAGGAGACTTCTCTAGAAGTCTTCTTCGCGAACAGATCTGAAAAAACAATATTGATTTCATACCTTGGACCGTCAGATGACTTGCTTAGGTTTCTCCAAGCACACAAAACTTCAATACTCAAGCTACCAATCTGTTAATGACCAAGATACATGAGGTTCGACGTCTCTGTGAACATTACAAAGTTTGAAATAAAAATCTTGGGTTTTTTGATAATTTTTTAAGGAAAGTGAAAGATATGTGATTTGAGTGCACAACAAATGAGATAGCAAGAGAAAAAAATCATTTTTTCCATTAATACCTTCAAATTGGTTGTTCATGGTAGTTGAGGGATTGATGTCAATGACAATATTGTAAATATTTGGTGAAGATGAAGATGATAGAGAAAAAAACTTATTTAAAAAAAACAATGACATTTTTGTGAATAATCAAAAATCTAAGGTGAATAAGGTAAATGAAAGTTTCAAAAAAATGATGGGTTAGTTTTGCATTTAACTTCAAATTTTGAGTCACTTTTGCAAAACACCCATATAATTTATATAGCTTTGATTATAATATAATTAGTATATTCATTTTTAATTAGAAAAAAAAAGAAAAGAGACATAAATAAAAATACGAGGGAAAATAATAAAATACGATTATTGTGTTCTTGGTTATTTTATTATCTTATAATTTAATTTTTATTTATTTTTTGAGATATATGTGTTTTTTTTGTTACTACAATGTGAACGAATTAATTATATCTATTTTTAAAACGTTAAGATAAATTGAGTAAAGAAAATCAATAAAAAATTATCAGTTCTGTAATTGTTAAAATAAAATATGAAAAATATAATGTAAACTGAAAGTAAGAAAGTATTATTTAAAAAATAATGAGATGTATTTTTGCGATATAATAAACTTTTAAAATTTACAATAATAAAAAATTACCAAAGTTGATACAAATTAAAAAAATTATTTTGATTTGAAATTCGATCTCACATTAATATTCAGTATATATATCTAAAATAACGATATTGCGTTATTTAAAAAATTAATTGAATTTTTTCTTTTATATATAATTAAATAATCATATTTAATTAAAATAAATTTAAAAAATACTTTTAAACGATATCTTAACTATACTTAGTTTTAATAAAAACAATTTTCTCCGATGAATTAGTGTTTGACAAAATAGTGTGATGATCGGAGATAATTTTAAGAAAGAAATTATTTTCTTAACCCCTTTGAGTTTTATGTTAAACACTAAATATAAAAATGAGCAAGAAAATATGATTTGGTTATTTAAAAAAATTTTGAGAGAAATTATTTAAACTACCATTTTTCTAATAGATGTTTTCATATTTACCAAAACTTCTAGTCGTCCATGGCCGACTAGACAATTTATACTTAGTTTTAAGTAGATAAATCTTACTATATATTAATTAAGAAGTCAATTAAGTATTGTTTGCTTATGTGTCGTTAATAGGTTAAGTTTTAAAATAATAATTATAATTTGATTGGTTTTTAATTTTTATTAGTTAACTTTTAAAAAGAAAAGGTAACTCTAGAATTAATTAATTAAAACTAACAAATAACAAAAGTGATATTACAAATAATGATTTATAGTAAATAAATGTAAAATTAGAGAAAGAATATATATGTTTTTATCAATTTATTTATTTTTATCAATTATTTATATATAATTACAAAAATACGTTAAATTTTTTTATAGAAATAAATTAATGGTTATTTATTCTTATATAAAAGAATTAGATTTGTAGGTAAGAAATTATTAGAAACTTTTAAGGTTTTTAAAGCTCATACAAAACCGTTTACAAAAGATTTTCATGATAAAAGCCACTAATTATATTGGTCATACTGGAAATATACAAAAAAAAATACTACTTTTTTCTTTTGAATGCTAGAGTATTTTCAGGTTTTTACGTCTTAAAATAAAATATAAGATAAATCTACAATCAATTATCTGAATTAATTATAATATTTATTTTTATAAGAAAAAAAAATTAATGGCTAAGGTTTATATTGTTGAACTATCTTAAATCTCACTGATTTTCTAAAAATATTACTAAAATTTCTGATTATCAAACTATTTAAAATTTCAAATTAAATTTTTCTGATTATTATTAAATAACAATAATAGTGTAAACATAATATATATTTATTGATATAATATATCTACCGGTGAAATTACAGACAAACACCTAGTTAAAGGATTAAGGAAAGAATGTGTCGACTCCACACAAAACTGTTATTTGTTCAACATATTTTGTTATATTTTATATTTGATTAATGTTTTTATCATTATATAAATAAATTATTCAATTTACCATATCGTAAAAATCATATTTATATAATATATGCATATATTGTTAATTACTTAATTCATTCAGTTTGTTGCATAACTTACATTTAATATCGTTGCTTGGGAATATCCGACAAACGGGGGCGCTTTCACTCCAAACCTGTTGCCATTATGAAGGGAAAGTATTCTTTCAGTAATTGACAAATTAGGAGAAAAGAATCTATAAGTAAAGATTAAATAATAAATCGAAATGAGAGGATTAAATACAAATTAGCGTGGGTGCTACCTCAAACAACAGAGAGGTCGTCTGGCTATCTTAGGTCGTAAAGGGACATCAAACTGACAGCTATCAACCCATTACATAACTTGTATTAGTAATTATCTATATCCATATTAATTCCTATTCTATTTCTAATAATATATGGGTCGTGCGTGCAATGATTCATTCTAACAAGAACCATCCGAAAAAACATGTACTTGCACTAACACAACAATTATATTTGGCAACCCCAGTTGTCCTCTGAGGATGAGCAAAAATTGTTTCTCCAAGATTGTCAAAATTACTTATTTTTGGGGAAATTTCTTTTTTACCCTAAGTTTAAGTTTGATACTACTTTATAAATTTATCTTTAATAAATGACTATTTTCAAAAATACCTTAATTTTTTTGATGAAAATAACCTTAGTTATTTTTTTTATTTATAAAAAAATTAGAAACTCAACATCACCCCTTTAACACTAAACCCTAAACAATAATCATTAAAGTGTAAACCCAAATCTTAATACATTTTTGATAATGTGTATTTTTGCAAGGTGGTACTTATAACTTATGCTATTCTTGTCAATTTCTCTTTATCTATTTTATTTTTTAAGGAAATCTATAAAAAATGATTTAACTTTATTAGCAAAATGAAAAGAATAGTGTTTAGCCAATTAAAATGATAAGAAGAGCTAGAGAAACAAATACAAATAAAAGATATATTTGTAGTACAAACAAATCAGTTTATCTTTATTTCAACGATATTCAAATCTAACACGATTTCGATAAACTGGTGGTACACTGTCTACGAAAATTTTTTTGGTTGGTTGCATCTGAACACTCTATGTTATCTATATTTGTGTTAGTTTTACTGAAAACTCCTTGTACTGCTGAGTATCCTCTAGCTGAATAAAAAACGGTGGCTAATTCTCTGTTATAAAAATACCACGGATGTGGCAGCCCAGTTGGTTTAAGCGCAGGCGTTGGTGCTGTTGCGCTCCTGGGTTCGACCCACCGTGGGAGGGATGCTTTACGCCAGAAACGGTATTAGCGCCGGCCGGTCCCGGGCCTGGGGGGATTATTTGGGCCGAAGGCCCGGACACCTCCTGGTTAACAAAAAAAAAAAAAAATTCTCTGTTATAAAATAATATTAACCATTTTCGAATAGTCTGTTGCTATGAAAAGTTAGCTCCATATGTCGGAATGCAGGTATAGCTAGACTTTATTTCCTAGATGAAATTTTATAGCGTAACATTAAGTGGTGGGAGACTGCAGTCGGAATGCAGTCAGAATGCACTCCCGCTTGACGGATGTACCATCTTTATCCAAAAACCATCAAAACTTTTCTAGGAGCTATTTATCAACATGACATAATCTATCAGCCAGCTTAATTCAAGTTAGTTACCCTTGTGTCTTTTCTGGACGATTGATTTTTCTTTTTACATTAAACGGCTCTTTTGTTACTTGAACTAGAAGTGGTTTGATAAACCAGAGGATTGGTTATAAAGATAATTAGTTAGTATATGTATTTGGAAACCCTCTTATAATTAGGATTCTGTTTTTTTTAATCCATTTTCATAAGATCATATCAATGTTACAAAAGATTTTTTTTTAAACGTTTCTACTAATTGTATATATCATAATATCCAAAATAAATTGATAATTGTCTTTGTTTAGAGGTTGCATCCAGAACAAATAATACAACTTGAGTATACCGATAACATGTATATTTACAAATAAGAAGTGTAAATAGGAAAACACAAAGATGATGATATCAAATTAACACCATAGCGAAGCCCTTCAGGTAGAACCATGTCTAAAATAACCATTGAATACTTTGGAGAATCCATACAAATTTGTCAATGATGCGGCTAAAGTGAGAAGGCTGCTGGTAAATCAACATGGAACGGCATTTGTCACTATTCATTCAAACATGTCTCATCATTATTTATGGTAGCCAGTGTCCTACTCCGTTTTGTATTAATTAGAAAGAAAGTGTGTTTTAATAAGAAAGCGTTTTGGTAAAAAAAAAAAAAAAGAATCGGTGTTGGTATTTCCATGCTCACCATCAGCCGTCCGTCCATTCTAAAACCTAATAAAATCTGGTTGGGTTATTTTTAGTCTGCTTATAATTAGTAATAAATAAATGAACTATTTTTTGTGTTAATAAAACTTGATTAATAATATCAACAACTGCCACGTTCAACAAGCCATTCTCCTCTTGACATCTCTCATTTTCGCTTCCCTCAAAACATTACAGTTATTTAAATACTTTTTCGAAGTCGCCACCATATATTTTATATTAATACAAATGTTTTAACATAAACCCCTTGAGAATTATCCGGTTCCGAGTCAAAAACCTAACAATCTCACTGCTTCAAACTTGACATCCTCACTATTTCTAAATCTGTGCTGTTTTGTAAAAGACTGAATTGTTTCTGTTTCCCATATTTAGCCAATGTAGCTTTGAATTTTGTTTCGAGATTTCTTTCTTCCAAAGTTGCTACATTTTGCAATTTATTGAATCTTCTCCAATTTCCTTTTGCGCCGGCTTTTGTATTGTTGCACCTTGCTATAAAGGATATTAACTCAATGTCCTAAAGGCTCTTAAAAACTTCTAATTTATCCCACTAATAAAAAAAAAATTATTAAATTATTTTTAAATACAAAACCAAGTTAAAGACCTATATCCTTTATAAAATTGACTTATTACTTCAACCCAACTTAACTACTGACTCCGACCCAAACTCAACCGGGTCAAACCCAGATTTTTAACCTAAACTATAAACAACATCGTACTACGTGTCTCTCACTTCTCTCTAAGTCCTACGTCTCGATTCTTTCTCTCGTGTGAATGAAAAGGCGATGGTGGAGAACCCTAAAAGTGTGATTCTCTTTGTTTTCTTCTTCATTATCCACTGAAATCGACGCCCCAACCGATGTCTTCATCTTCCTCTTAAATGCGTACATCGTGAAAAATATTTTCTTGTTCCTCTTGATTTGGGCGAATATTGAAATGAAGATTTAAAAATTGGAGAAAAGTAGTTACTCTTAAAAGTGAATAGGAAAATCGTGTTTTGCCTATGAAATTGAGAAAAAAGATGGTGAAATATTAAATAAGGTTGATGTTGTTTTGTGAAGATGATATTTGGGAGGAGAATGAAATGTGTTGCGAATTTGTAGGCTTTTGACTTGTTTAGTTTTATCGAAATTGTTGAATGGCATAAAAAAGGTCGAAGAACCCATGTCAAAAGAATTTGACTTGAAATCGGATAAATGTTGTTTTGTGAATGGGGTGTGTTATACTTTGTGTTTAGTATGTATATATGAGTTCGCGGTGTATCTTAATTGATGTTGCTATGCGGTTTGCATTTGGAGTAACTGAGTTGTTGTGTTTGTAACGTCTTGTACAAAAAAATGAAGGGCCAAAAGAGAAGGCGTCAATCTACTAGAGCTAGAATGGCAGTCTCAGTTGGGAATGAGTCGGTAGCAGAAGATGCAATCCGTCAAAAGAGTACTCTAGTGAGAGAACCAACTGTAGTATCACTCTCACTTGATTCTGAAAGTGAAGACATGTATGTTGTATCATCTAAGGTATATATTTTGCATTCCTTTTAATCATTTGAAGTGAGAAAGCCATACTAGTTTTGCTAGTCTCACTAGGTTACTAGTTTGCTAGTTTTACTAGTTTTATTAGTCTAACTAGTTTGACTAGTAACAAATAACTAATATATTTTTTTTATCGTAGGCAAGGCAACCAGAGCAGCCCCTTAAATTTTACTTCAAGAGCACAAAGTATACGAAGACTTGCAAGATTCAAATCAATTTCTTTGTGAGCAACACAGTCGATGTGATAAAGAATCTTAAGACCGAGGTTAGATGGTTCATAAGCCATCCTCAGTTTCAGCATTTCTTTCACATGCCTGATGAACGATACATGAATCTCCAAGGAATGTGGATGTTACTCATGCACACCACTTGTACTCAAGAAGATGATGTTGCATGGTTTGCGGTGAATGGTGTGCCCATCTGCGATTATATGAGGGAACATGCACTCATCCTTGGCTGAGACTGCCATGAGTACCGAAGAGATATTTGAAGCTTGGGAGTTCTAGGTTTGTGGATTATTACTTCGGTGGAAACTAGAAGATCACCATAAAAGATACGGAGCAGAATTTGTTGCCTATGAAGGCATGTAATGATATATTGAAGATGGCTGGCTTGTTCTTCATTGGTCTAGTTATAAGAGGAGGTCCAAAGGATAATGGACTTTTAGACCCATTCATCTTAAAGATTATGGATAATTTGGACGCCTGCAGAACATTTTGTTGGGGTCATATAACATTTGAAGATGCAATAAATTGGATTAAGCATATGATGGGGCGTCAGAAGGGTGAAGTGCATGAGGCATGCGGCTTTCCTAGATTCATAATTCCGTTAGAGTTAAAGCATACAATTTGGTAAAATCTAGTTGTTTTATAATCGAAAAGCTGACACTATGACACTTTATTTGTGTAGGTTTGGCTTTTGGATGTATGCCGAAGTTGGGGAAAAAATTTTGACCCTCTTCAGACACGTCTAGTGAAGACTGTCCTAGGATGTGCAGGAGCCGGTTTACAAAGAGTAGTATGAGGGATTATCCTTTGGAAGAGATATATGAAGCGCTTGGAAATACAAAGGTCATGTATATATTATTTAGTAGAAACTGACAAAATATAATATTTAAACTGATCTTACTAATTTTTTTTCCAAGTTATTAATAGTGTGTTAGTGCCAACTGTGAGTGAGGAAACTATGCTGACTCGTATCATTGATGAGGAGCCAGAGTATCATCGTGAGGGCAGCACAAGTGATACTTGGAACCACTGGCTAAATGTGAAGCAGAATAATTTTTTTTGGAACAAATTATATGAGTTTGATGTTGCTTCGCGAGTGTTTAAAAAGAAGAAATAAAAAAATGTGACGTTTGTAGAAGGATCATCTTATAATTCTGGTTTGGAGTTAAGCTTGAAAGGTTTGGAAGATAGAATAATGGCTTCTATGGTAGAAGGATTTTCTGGACTTAAACCAACGGTGGAGTTAAAGATGGCTACTAAGGACTTGAGGATGAGTGAACTTGAAAAGAACCAGCGACTTTTGAGAAGAAAGACTAAGAAAATAGAAGATATGTTAACTTCTATTGAGAGCAAGGGAAATGAGGAGAAGAATTAGGGTGAATATATGGATTTTGGACAGTGGAATAATATGGATTATGGTATAATTGAAGGGAATGATAAAGAGAATGCTGAGGCTGGCAACGAAGACTGTGAGAATGCTGAGGCAGGCAAGGAAAGCAGTCAGAATGGTGAGAAAGCTGAAGAAAACAGTGAGAATGCTGAGGACTCGGTTGGGGCTGATAAAGACAATGAAACAGTGACAATATTGAGCAAGAGACTGAGAGGAGGAGAGTAGAGGCAGATGCAGCGTGGACGAGAATTCTTTCAGAATCCGACAATGATGAAGATGTGGAAAAGAGAAAGAGGTTGATGAGAAAGTTGAAGAAAACGTGGAGGAAACTGAGGCTGAAGGGAAATGATCAAGAATAGGTTGAAGAGAAAGATGATCAAGAATAAGCTGAAGAGAAAGAGGTTCAAGAATAGGCAAAGATCAATGAAGATCGGATTGAGGCAGAGATCAATGAAGCTCGGGTTGAGGAAGATATCAATGAAGCTCGAGTTGAGGCAGAGATCAATGAAGGGAAAGAGGTTGGAGAAGAACTTGAGGACACTTAAAAACTACAGTTAGAGGCTCAGAAAGAACCTGAGGATCAAAAGGATATAACAGATGGAACTCCTACACCACCACATGGTAGGACTAAGGCGGATAGAACGGATGGAAATCCTACACCACCACGTCGTAAGATTAAGGAAATAGCCGCGAGGAAGCTAGTACTTACACCACCACATGATATTCTTAGGGCATGTAGAAAGAGAAAAGCTGACAATTCACAAAAGTGGATAATGCCACCAGCAGTGGAAGCAGAGAAACCTGCGAACACTGTGGAGGAAGAACCTGAAAAAAGTGAGGAGATTGATGTAGAAGCAGAGAAAGCTGTGGAAACAAATGAAAAAACAGTGAGAAAGTTATGGAAGAAGAGAAAGTTGTTAAGGAATAGGCTAGGGAAGTTGTTGAGGAATAGGTTGAGAAATATACTCATGAAGAAATACATATTTTGTTAGATTTTTCTTACTATATTCACACATTAACAATTGATTGAGTATTTTTGAAACTAAATAGTTTTTTTTAAAAAATTATTGAAAATAATTATTAAAAATAGTCTAAATATACATATTTATTAAATACATAGTCTACGAACTGATAACAATCATCAAAATATATGGGTTATATATACTAAACAAAATTACTCATACTAATATATATGTAATCCTTAATAACACATAATAAAACTAGTAATCCTAGCATTCCAAATAAGACATAATAAAACCAGTAATCCTAGTAGTTCAAATAACACATAATAAAACTACTAACCTAATAGTCGGATTAACACATAATAAAACCAGTAATCCTAGTAGTCTGAATAACACAACATAATACAAATTTCAGCTTTCAAACACCTCAACCTGCACCAATTCCACATTCAAAATACGCTGTCATACCTCCTCCTATGTCTCTCCCTCTCCCTCTTTTTCCTCTTCCATGATATTCTCCTGCCAAGGGAAACCTTGTTTGTTGCGGTCTTACTTTCTTGACTTCAAAATCTCGAGGAAGAACTTACATTTCTTTAACTTCTTTTGGTATAACCTAATCAGACATATGAGGAATATGATATATTGTCATGTGATAAGCCAAAGCCCATTTCTCCACCGAATAGTACTTAGAAAAATACTCAAATAGATGAAGTTCCTTTCCCGCTTTATCAATCATGAATGTGGCAGCAGCTACTGCATGCACACAAGGGTATTTGTCTTTATCAAATTGCTCACAACTACAAGTCATCATAGCCATATCAACAGTATAGCCCTACTCATCACTTCCGGAGACATTTTACTCAAGATGGAAACTATTTAACTCGTCAACCGAAAGAAACCCTTAATCAATACATTTTTTAGATTTTTTCTTTCCACAATAAGCACAAGTTTTACTGCGGGTGGTATTTTAGCTTCCTCATTCCTATGTTTGTTAAACCATTCAGCCATTTTTCCAATGATGACATCAATCATTGGTAGTAAGGTGTACTTTCTCGCGTTCTTAATAACACCATTAAAAGATTCTACTGAATTGGTGGTGTCAACATTGTACCTATCTCCTTCAAAGTAACATCTAGCCAATTTCCTCTCTTCAACACTTTTGTCAAGATACTCCGCTGCACTTGGATACTTCCTGCAAAAAGCATCATAAGAGTACAAGAACTCAGCCTTTGCATAAGTGTGTGCGCACTCTCTAAACTTAAATGCACAAGTATCTCTGTTGTTCTGAACGTATCCTTTAGCATTCTAAGACAAATACCATAGACAATACCCATGAGGGGATTGAGGGAACACTATACCTACTTCCTTGATTAATCTTTTGTTTCTATCTGAAAGAAACACTTATCCAGGGACATCAGATATCATTGATTTCAACTGTTCCATAAACCATACCCATTTATCATATTTCTAACCATCTGCAATACCAAATGCAATTGGATAGTGGTGATGATCAGGATCATGATCAGCCGCAAAAAGTAGAACTCCACCATACATATTCTTCAGGTTGTTGCATCCATAATGAGGACTTTCCTCATCGCTATGAACCCTTTATGCTAGCTCCCAAAAAAAAAAAACAGATACTTAAATTTTTTGGCCTCATCCACAACCACACGAGCTACTGTGCCAGGATTCGTCTCCTTCAACATGTGCATATAACAATTTAATAAAGTAAAACTCTCTTCTGGACTTCTTCGCACTTTTTAAGTAGATAATCTTTTCCTTCTCCATGCCATTGTGTAAGATACATCCACAACAACCCTATGATGAACCAAATCGATCAAAGCGTTGCGAGCTGGTGTGTCAAAACTATCGGGATAATCTTGAGCCAAAACAGATGCAACAATGTTGTGGTGTGTCTCTCCTTCTATTAAGTAGTGTTCTTGTAGTAACAATAGAACATCTATGCTGCTTGATGTAACTTCTAACCGTCCAAAGATCTGAATTTTTCAACTTTGCAACACGCACAAACCACTTGCAGCTTTCTTTGGCTCCTCGGAATTTATCACATATCTCTTAGTATCCAACTTAATTACATCATACTCAAAACATTCAAATGTGAAGCCGTCTGAATATGAACTTTTGTTGCCTCCTTGGTTCTAAATTCTTGACCTAAAACAAAATCCATACAATCATCCCATTCCCTATAAACAACTGGTGTTACTTCAACTGATGGTCTTGCTTTTGTAACATCAAAAACAAGCTCATCTCTTTCGGTGATATTCTCATGCATCTCAATTTCCTCGTAAAATATAAGCAAACAACCAGTACCTTCATTATCAGTTGCATCATTCTCAGTACCATCTTATTCACCGGCCTCTTTATCAGTAGCCTCTATATCATAGCCTCCCTATTATACTCTCTATCGGATAGACCGACATAGACATCAGCTTATCATCCTCAGTTTCATCATCCTTTTCTTCACCCGTTTTGTTGAACTTCAAATGTAGAATAATTCTACACTTCTCATGATTTACTTGCAGTAGATAACCAAAAACGGCTTCATCATTCCATAAATATGATGGCTTGTTCGAATATAATACCATTAGGAAGTAATTAATCTTTGATTACATCTTATATTCATCTACTTTTATCTTTCTGCAAATACGCTCAACCAAAGCAGAGTATATAACCTTCTCTACTGATTTCTTCAACACAATCGCGTCAATTTCAGCTTCTCCTTCACCATCTCCCGGTATCCATTTTATTTCAGTCCCATCCTTCATATAATATCCCCTGTAATCAAAACAAATGATTGTGCAAGGCAGATTTTACATTTTTCCTGACAAAAAATAAAATTATCATTACAATTAACGTTATTAAGAATCTTAAATTAATTTCCACACCGTAGAATCTTCTCCTATTAATACTAAATTATTTCAGTACTATACATAGTAATACTAGTTAAACTTCTAAAAATACTAATATCAGTAAAACCAATTTGCCTTACTAAAACTAGTTCTCATAGTGATACCTTGAAACTATCCTTGCACTAATTAATCAACTTTTTCGTCCAATTTTGTTCCGATTTTACATTATCCATGATATATAATTCATCTTAATGAAATTACACATAAGAAATCATCAAAAACAAACATAAAACATACCATAAAAACATACACAATTTTCAAAATCCTTTTAAATCTCTTAAAATTTGCATTGAATTTTTCTTTTTACACTATCTGAGATATACAATTCTTTGTAATAGTAGTCCAACAAAAAAATCATCAAAAAGGGACATAAAATATACATGAAATCCATATACACAGTTTTTAAAATCGTTTTTAATCTCTCAAATATTTAATCAATTCTTACTTTTAACGTTACCCATGATATACACAACTTCTAAATGATATTCCACAAAACATTTCATGAAACAAGGACAAGAATTACATGTTCTTCAAGCTTTAAAATCGCTAATAGAGAGTGAGCAAGAAGACTTCTGCGCGGAGGAGAGGAAAGAGGAAGAGAGAGGTGTGAGCCAGCCTGAATCTGATTGGCTAAGGTTAATATGTGGGTCATGGTAGTAAATAAATTATGGTTAGTTAATTTAATTGGAGAAATCAATGTATTTATGAGGTTGAATTGTAAGGAATATTTCCTTTTCCCTATTATATGGTGTTATCGTTATCCGTTTTTATTGGAATATTGCTATTCTTTAATATTTTTGGTGACCAATAAAATTAGAAATAAAGGAGTTATTCCTAATTTATCTCTACCTTGATGGATTGTTGAAATCAATCTAAAGGAAACCCTAAAGATGAATTAGATCCTCTCTCCACCTATAAATACATATCTTTAGAGCATCATAAAAATATTCTAAAAGCAACACATAAAGTTACAGACAATTCGAGAAAAACCTAAAAATTCCTAAGAAGAGATTGAGTTGTTCGTGTTCCATTCAGCCTTCAATCCATTCACGAAGATCTCTCAGGCACAATGAATGCAAGTAAGTTTATAAACATTCATATGATTCTATTATGTGATTAACTTAGATATTTAAAGATCTTAGGATTCATGTAAATCTAACTTACAAGAATGAGATATAATAAATTAATGAATGATTATACATGGAAGTATAATCACAAAAGGGTAATGAGAATAAGGAGAGGATAAAGAGAATGATTTTTTTTTCAACATGAGCATCTTGAATTAAAGCCTGTTATAGAAGATATCATGAGCTTCTTTTATTTGCCTTCCAGTTTTTTTTCTAGGGACCTTGACATGGTGTGTTTATTGTTTTAGTAGGGTATAAATACCCTTAACAATTAACTATCAAATTAACCCTTAATCCTAACACACAAAATAATATTATTTCCAAGAGAGATCAGGTGTAGTACTTAGGGATCGAATCCACAGAGAGAAATGACACACAATAGATTTATTATTTCTAAAGACTAAGCTAAGTAACTATATATATCAGTAGCAAGTAATCAGTTTAAGGAAATATTCTATCAAGAAATATGGATAAAATATGATAATAATGCAAATATAAATATGACAATAATGAAAATATGGAGATTTGTTATTAAGCTTAACTAAAATGTAAATATGTTAGATCTAGGGTTTTAGGCTTAATGGATTATTGAGAATATGAAGCAAGAAAATGTAAATATTCTAGAACTCAAATATTAACTGTTTTGGCCCTTATAACTCCAACTCTCGTATGCGAGTAAAAGGAAAGACCATCGATCGACGGCTTAGGGTTGATGTCGATCGATGGTAAAATCAGAAGGAAACGTGAACGAGATTTGATATGTTCACCAAGCTAATTAGACCAGCTCTCGCATGCGCCTAATAACCTAGTTCAATGGAGTCTATTCTGGCACACAACCTACTCTCGTAGTCGTCCATGCCCTACTTTTGAGATCCTAGTTATCTACTATACAATTCAAGCATTAATCACAACTCAATTGATGGATATTATCTCAACCTAGCAATCCTACTTTTGGACTAATCCATGATTGCTATCATTCAACCCTAAATCTAGTTGATTTCTACTCAGACATAATTAAAGTAAGAATTGTGGTCTGAATATAATGCATAGATAAAATATTGGGATTCCAATACAAATCTCCCTGAGGAGTTATGAATCATATTCCCTAACAACCTTAAAAATATAATAGAAAACTACACTCTCTTTTCTGAATTATCTCCATCTCTCCACTACTCTTTTTGTGTGTGTAATACATAAAGTATAAATATAAAACCCTAAAATCTAGGTCAAAACTCGTTCAGGGTATCTTCGTTATTTGTCTCTAAATTGGGCTTGATATTGGATGTCAGCGAATTTGTCATCGATCGATGGCAAGTGTCCAACATCGATCGATCTTGGTCATGTACCATCGGTCGACGCCAAGATAGTGTCGTCGATCGATGACTTTCTTGTACTTCGTCTCTCTCAATGATCAGCTACGGATTCTCCTCTTCGAAATGTTCCAAAAGCTCTAAGTATCTCCATATATATCTAAAACGTACTTGGACCTGTAAAGACCTTAAAACATAGCCTAAATAGACATCATAGACCCTAAATAGAGCCTATAACATGGCCTAAAAATGGTAATAAATAGGCTATATCAACTCCCCCAAACATTATTTTTTGCTTGTCCTCAAGCAAACAAGCCTGTGAAAGAGGTTTTGAAAATCGAAGACTCACATAATGTCTAAATATAACTATCACCCTACTTTGTTCCAACCACATCCTATCATTTTAATCACAAAGAAAATTTATACACCCTATCCTAGTATAGAAATCGAATCCATTCTACCAACAGCTTAAAGAATACTAGTCTGACTCGCCCCACTACTGATTTCATTTCTTTGCATAAAAAAAGTGCAGGCTTTACCTTGGGAGTACCGATCAAAGGATATATGGACTCCTACCCTTACAAGTATCTGAGAACATAGGTAGTCCTCTCTGATTCCTTTCCTCTCTCTCTACTCACTTCTTCTTAGTCAATGTCTCCCTTCTTTTGAGGGTATCATTTTATTTTTTTAATTGACTGAGATATTTGGAAATGTTTCCATGAATCAATTCCTAATGGTTTTTGCCACCAGATTCTATTCACTTCTTTTTGACCTTTATCTCTTTCTCGAATCATATGAATCAAGCATTAATGGTTGTAGCCACCAAATCTTGTTCGACTCCTTTAATCTAAAGGGGGAGAGAGAGGGGAATCAGAAGCACACAAACTTTTACCTTTCAGACCTGCTGGAGGAATCCGATCCAGTGTATACCAAGCCCCAAAGCAAGCAAATAATGTGAGGATTAGTATTGGAAATCAGCTTTGGTTTCTGCAAACTTTCTAAGCAAGTATGATATAGCGGAAAGATTATCCACTCTGGTATCTCTAGTAATCTCTGTACAACCTTCTAAGAATGGTGTTAAAGTGTGGTTACTGAATAATAAATCTTGATCATAGTCTTCTTTTTGAATCAATAAAACTTTTTGAAAATTATATATATATATATATATATATATATATTAAATAAGACTCAAAACAAATAAATAGCGTCAGCGAACCTCCTCTACTCTTAAATAATATTGTCTCTAATCCACCCCGGATTGGTTAGGAAAAATCAAATCATAAGTAAATAGCTTAAGTAGAAAACTCGATACCTCTCTCTGTAAGAGAGCGTCAATCGATGGTAGGCAGGTGTGGTTGATTGATGGTGGCGATCATTTGTAGACATATGGTGCCTCTATGGTGTCGATCGATGGTGATTTAAACAATCTGTAAAAACGAAGTAAAACTTGAAATAAATAGTAGTATAGGTAAAAATTAAATAAAAACTTACTAAACAGTGGGTTGCCTCCCACTCAGCGCTTGGTTATAGTCCCACTAAGCTCGATGTTTTGAACTTGCTGACTAGAATGGAGGTGGATCAACACTTGGAAAACAAGTGTCTACATCTTCCTTGCTCTTCTGAAACCATGTACCATCGAAGCTTCTCATGGCCTCATCTCCCACTGAATGCATTCTCCTTTGTAGATTCTCGATACTGCGATGTAGATTGTAAGTCTGGCAGTTGTAGTCACTGACATATCCTCCAATTGCTGAGAAATATCTTCTTTCATCAAGCTCTGAGAAAAAGCAATCTCATCGAACTTTTCTTCTAATTATTTTTATGCCGTAGACTTTTGTCTGTCAAACTCATTATCGATTGATGGCATGATGCTGCAGTCGATCGATGTCACTATGTCTGCTCCAATTGCATGATATCTTCAAACAATACCAAAATATTGATTCATCTCATCAATGTGTGTAGTCAAATCAGTGAGGCACTTGTCTATAGGATAGTAGACATCATCAAGCCTCTTGTAGAAATCATCAAGTAACATCTTTTGAGCTTTGTAGATCTCTTGCACAATTTCATCAATCTCTGCTCTATTGTATGTCTCTTGTTTATTCATTGACATAGCGATCTTTGCTGCATGATCTGGTAAACATAGGTAGCTCTGCTCAAACATAGTAGCTCTTTCTAGAACTGCCATGATATCTTCTTCTGGCACATTCACAACTCTTCCGTCTATAGCTCGTCCCTGCCATTCTCATCTTTGTAAATGTCATACTCATCTTTCTTTTCCCAATAGAAAATTCTTCTGCTGATTGCATCATAAGCTCTTTGTCCATGCTCTACATCACCATCTATCATAGTGGGTTTATCCAATCGACTGATTGTGGACTTCCTGAACCAAAAGGATTAGAGGTACAAAAATGGTTCACCCCTGGAAATTCCACCCGAAGCCCGAACCCGAACCCAATCCAAAAAACCCGAAACAAAGTAGCAAAATACCCAAATGGGTATTGAATTAGGAGAGATTGGATATCCAAACCCGAACGGGTAATATCAGAATCCGAATGGATATCCGAAGATAACCGAACATATCTATACTTACCTTATCTTTCTAGTTTACATCTCTCAATTTATTTAAAATACCTATATATTGATGTTATACGTACTTTAAAATTATATAATATACATATAATTATGAATAAGATGATTTGATACTCACTTCAAATGTATGCCAACCTTTTTGTTTCATGCATTAACAAAAGTTATATCTAAAATTTAAAAACAATAACCAAATTAGTGTATTTTTATTTTTGAAATTTTATCTCCAAATCTATTAATCATTCAATCTATTAAAAATAATAAATTAGTTAAGTGAAATTTGTATTTTTATATACAAGAAACTTGAGATATGAAAATTTTAATTTTTTTCTTTCAAAATGTAAATATCCAAAAACCCGACCCGAAGTAAAAATACCCGAACCCGACCCGAAGTACAAAATACTCGAACGGTTTCTATACCTCTATACCAAAATACCCAAAAAACTGAAATACCCGATCCAAAACCGAACGCCCACCCCTACCTGGAATGGTGTCGATCAATACATGATGGTTGGTGTCGATCAATTTTAAATGTTTGGGAGTGCATAGATCATGGATCGGCACGTTCTTCTGTTACTTGTTGTCGATCGATGGTTGTACTCGTGCGTCGAATCCACTAAAAGAAATTGCACACAATAGATTTCTTATTTTTAAATACTAAGCTAGGTAGTGTATCAGTAACAAGTAATTAATTTAAGGAAATATTACTTATCAAGAAGTATAGATGAAATATAGAAATATGATAATAATGAAAATATAGAAATATGACAATAATGCAAATATGAAAATATGTTATTAAGCTTAACTAAAATGTAAATATGCTAGATATAGGGTTTCAAGCTTAATGGATTATAGGGAATAGAAAGCACGGAAATGTAAATATTCTAGAACTCAAATATTAACTATTCTAACCCTTTTAACTCCAACTCTCGTATCTAGTAAAAGGAAAGATCATCGATCAACGGCTAATGCCTGATGTCGATCGATGGTGAAATCAGAAGGAAGTGTGAACGAGATTTGATATGTTCACCAAGCTAATTAGACCAGCTCTCGCATGCGCTTAACAACCTAGTTCAATGGAGTCTATTTTGGCACATAACCTACTTTCGTAGTCTTACATGTCCTACTTTTGAGATCTTAGTTAGCTACTCTAGAATGCAATCATTAAGCACAACTCAATTGATGGATATTATCTCAACCTAGCAATCCTACTTTTGGGCTAATCCATGATTGCCATCATTCAACCCTAAATTTAGTTGATGGCTACTCAAACCTAATTAAAGTAAGAATATTAGTTTGAATATAATGCATAGATAAAATAATGGGATTCCAATACAAATCTTCCTGAAGAGTTATAAATCTTCTTCCCTAAAAACCTTAAAACTATAATAAAAAAACTAAACCTCTTTTCTTAATTGTCTCCAACTCTCCACCACACTTTTTGTGTGTGTAATACATAAAGTATAAATATAGAACCCTAAAATCTAGGTCAAAAAACTCGTCTAAGGTATCTTCGTCATTTGTCTCTAGCTTGGGCTTGAGATCGGCTGTCTGCGAATTGGTCATCGATCGATGGCAAATGTGCAACATCGATCGATCTTGGTCTTGTACCATCGGTCGACACCAAGATTGTGTCGTCGATCGAGTATTGTCTTGTACTTCGACTCTCTCAATGATCAGCTACGGATTCTTCTCTTCTAAATGTTCCAAAATCTCCAAGTATCTCCAAAATGTACCTGGACCTGTAAAGACCTTAAAACATAACCTAGACACACATAATAAACCCTAAATAGAGTCTATAACATAGCCTATAACTGAATAAATATGTTATATCAGACCTTAACATATGGTTTAGTTATTTTAACTTGAGAGTTGATGGGAAGATAGTATCTTGGAATCCCAATAACTTGCAAAAGCCCGCTAGAACTGTGGAAGTTTAGTGAGGATATTGATGAGCTTACTGGCTTTCTTCCTTGCACGTCATCAGCGTTTAGTTGGATCTAACACTGAGCGTGATAGAGCAGCCACCGATCTAGAAAACATATAGGAGTTCGGATATTTACTCAACCATTCACCATTAATCAACACCATGTCTAACAATGTTTCTATCGTTTAGCATACCCTGTGAAATGAGGATTATGGCATCACAAATCTGGAATAGAACACTTTGAAACAATGATCTCTTTATATCTGTAACTTATTTTAGGTATAAATTGGTATGTAACATATCAAATCGTGGAACTACTTGAAGATCTCTTCCCTGATTATAGACTTGCTCAAACAATTGCTCAATACAACTCACACAAATTACTAGACAAATAAAACCCATCTGCATAGATCAATGATTTTGGGATAGATACATCATTTTGGTACCCTCTCCTAAGTATTTCTAATTCATTCATTTATTATTTTTCTCATCAGTATTTATTAATAATTTACCAAAGACTAAAGGGAAATACTTTTAACTCAATATTTTTAAAAAGTAGAGAAAGACATCTGAGCTCAACAATTAGCTGTTCATATATAAGGGCATCAAGACCTGGTTACAAAAACACTTTATTTATAAGATGATTATAATGTTTATCGGTTGATGACATATTAATTATATCCATTACTTATCATGATCCTATATTTATACATATCATCGATCTCTTCTCAATCATCCCTACAATGCACATTACTAATCGCATTTCAATTTTTTTTTTCCAATTAAAAATTAATCTCTAGCTAAAGTCGTTTAGTGCTTTTCTTCTAAAAATTGGAAGCCATGGGAGAATGGAACACCGACTTAGGCGGAATGTATACAGAGGAAGCAGACTTCATGAATCAGCTGCTTGCCTCTTATGATCAACCCTGTGACGGTTCGTCCTCAGAAAGAAGCGCCACAGTCGCAGCATACCACAGCCAAAACGCACATTGGACTGGCGGGTTCTGCTTCTCTCAGGAGAATACTAGCTACAGCCCGGGACATAATGGTTACTACGCGGCTACGATGCCACCGCGAGAAGAAAACAACAACGGGATGGAGGATGTGACGATTAACACGAACTTGTATCTGTTGGGTGAGGAGACGAGTGAATATGACGTGACGGAATACTCCGGTAAGAGCATTTTGCCTTTGGAGACTGTCGAAGAGAATCAGGACGATGAAAAGCTGCACTCTGAGATATCACTGGCGACGAAGGACGATAAGAAAACATCCAACGCATGCGAGAGTTCCAAGAAGAGATTGCGTGCCACATCAACTGACGTAAGTTGCATATATATATACGTATTATATATATCGCTAGGTGATTAAAATACTTCTTACCTATAGTTCTTTGTCTTATAACCACACCAGAAGAATAAGAGAGCCAGTAAGGTACGGAGGACTCATAAAATCATGGAGATTAGGGACGATAATAACAATAATGGAGAAGAACAGACGGAGAAGGCTGGGGGGAAGAGAAAGACCAAAGCACTTAAACTTCAGAAGAATTATTCGGATGACGAAGCAAACGGTGGAAACACTTCCTTCTGCAAAGAAGGTGGCGACGACTCTAAGGCTCTTAATCACAGTGCCAAGACTAGAGCTAGTCGCGGCGCTGCCACGGACCCTCAAAGCCTCTACGCAAGGGTAATTAATTTTTTATATATATATATATATGTAAAACGGTTTCCCATTTTCCAAATGCATAAATAAATGTATACAAAACCTTTAAATAAAAAGATAATTATCAAAAAATTACAAACGTACAGTATATAATCAAAACTAAGTTTTCCTACGCCATAAATAATAATTTTAAACATAATATTATTTTATTTTAGAAAGAAAATTTCAGTTAGTATTTTAATATTTATATTTTTACGTCATTTATATGGAAAAAATAAAACCAGAAAGGAGAAATTTCACTTCTACCTTTCATTTGGTACCATTATTAATGTTTACCTTTTCTAAATGTATATTTTTTAAAATACATATGTATATGATTCTATTAAAGAGGTAAAAGACATTTCTGACCTTGATTTATAAAAATAAATAGTTATTTAAATAAATATAAAATATAAATATATATATATAGAGAAAATCAAAAATTAAAAAAAAACAAAAAGGAAAAAAAGGTTTTGAATAAAATTTTCGAAATACCTTTTCAAATTCAAAAATTTGTATAAACTTTTTTTTAATATTCTTTTGAATTTTTCACGATTTGTTTTTTATTTTTTCACATTTTATTTTTAAAATTAAAAAATAATTTTGTAACTATTTAAAAAAAATATTTTAATTTTAAGTATTTATTTCTACTTTTATTAAAACTCTAAACCTTACCCTCCAAAATCATACCCCTCAAATCTAAACACTAAGTTTAGATTAGTTAACCTTATGGTTGTAAGTGTATGTTTACCTCTTTAAAACTAAAGGTAATGTGATTAATATAAATATGTAAAAGTGTACTAAGAAAGTGATAGTTTTGGCTATTTTTAACCATTAAATATAACTATACGTCATATTTTTCTATTTGGTTTAACTATTTCATTTTGACAAAAACAAATTTAAGCAAAAAAAACTATTTCAGTTTGATTTTATTTTAAACTTCACTTCACTTGAACTAAAATTACATTTTGTAAGAATAAAATTTATATTTATATTATACCTTATTTAGTGACTATTTATTTTAAATATATCTTTTATCCCCTAGTTTTAAATATGTAGATATATATATATATATATATATATATATATATATATATATATATATGCTTTTTGTTTGTTATAGTTCAAATACTTGAAATAAGTAAAATCAGTTTGTTAATTAACTTAAGAAACTGATAAATTTGAATAAAACTTCACTGACAATTTTGTATAGAATTGTTTGAGCTCACACAATGCTTTGTTATAACACACTTACAATTTATTTTTATACCATACATATATATTTATACAAAATATGATTTATAATTTACTTTAATGTTGATATATAAGAATTAGTCAGGATAATATTTTAAAATTCTAACCAAAAATTGTAAAGAAATTTTACTTTAATGGTGATATAAGTGTTATTACTCATTACCATATATATTTCAAAAATATTATCAATAATATAAATATTTAGGTAGAAAATTTTACATGTCACAATTAATGGGTGCCATGGACATTTTTCAAAATAAATACTATCTTTTTTTTTTTGAGAATTAATATAGTAATGAAAAATAAGTAATCACTTCTTAAATAATATCTAGGAGATTATGGTTCATGTAGTTTTTTCCAAAACAATGTTAAAAACTAGATAATTGGTTTTAGTACAATTAACAAATGATTTTTTATCATATGATTATATTAAATGATATATATTTATTTTAACAATTATACGCTAAACATTACAAATAGAAAAAAAATCGAGATGATTTCTTAGGCAATATAAGATCTTTGTATGCATTATTTAAAAAGAATAACGTTTCTTACGTATGGATGAGATATTGAAACAATGTGCACTTTTATGATGCTACAGAAAAGAAGAGAGAGGATTAACGAAAGGCTAAGGATTTTGCAAAACCTCGTCCCTAATGGAACAAAGGTAATTCATGCAAATATATTTAAACGAAGTTACGACGTGACGACATCAATTATCTGCTCGATTTTTATTTCGTAACTAAGACAGGTAAATGCGTTATATATGTAACAGGTCGATATTAGCACAATGCTGGAGGAAGCAGTCCAATACGTCAAGTTTCTGCAGCTCCAAATTAAGGTTCGTTAGGTTTCCATTTATTTGATCAAGTTTACTATAAAAAAAAGTAAACCGTAAATAATGTTTACTTAAAGGTAGATAATCTATATAATTTACTACGTTACAGTTGTTGAGCTCTGATGACTTATGGATGTACTCGCCCATTGCTTACAACGGAATGGACATTAGCCTTGACATGAAACTCAACTCACTCATATCATCTAAGAGAGATCTTTGAATTTAAATTCAAAATTATATATAACATGAAATGTATAAAATTTTCTTTTTCTTCACGAGTTTGATTACGAACTCTTGTAGGATGTCAAATACGGGAGAAGTGGAGAGTCGCATTTGACGTTTTACTAAAATGTTAAAGTCGAGTTTTGCCCAACATTTATGTGACTCTTGAGACATTGGTGTACGACATCTAGCTGTTGATACTGATTGGCTTATTTTATTATTTTCGTTGGTTGTTTAATTGATTCGCTTATGTCATACGCATAAGAGCACCCTTAACCCGGGTTGCTTATGAATTTTTAGATTTAAAAAAAAAAGAAAAACACCCTAATTAAACAAGAATCGACGCTTAATTAAGCGTTTGAAGAAGCGTGTCTTATTGGACACGTGTCTCTCTCTCTCACCACTCCTCGTCTCTTTCTCTCTCTCTCACGAAGCACAATTCTCTCTTGACGACTCCGCCTATGTCTTCTTCTCTCTAGACGAAACAGATCTCCCCTCTCCGACTCCACCTCGACGCCTCCCTCCACGATCATTCGGCGATGATCTCTCCTCGTTTCTGTCGATCTCGTCGATGCTTCCGTGATCAATCGACGATGAAAGCGTCTTCGTCTCTCCTCGACGCCTCCTCGACAAAATCGATGATGATCTCTCCTCTTCTCCATCTCTCTGTCGAAGACTCCGCCATGAATCTCTCGGCGTCTCACGGTGTCGATCTCCTCGAGGATGAAAATCCTCCATCTCTCTCTTGACGGGTCACCGCGATGAAGTATCACTTCACACCTGTCTCAGGGTCGGAGCTCTCCTCTACGATTCTGGAAACGAAGGTAAAGCTATGCATGTTGCCTTTTATGTGTGAAGCTTTGCTCTTTTTATTAGTTTGTTGAGTTTGTTCCTACCTCATGATATGTCTCTGTCTTTGTTTCGTCAGATGGACGGAGCAAGAGAGGAAGACTTCTCGTCTGTGTTTATGTCAAACAAGACGACTACAATGAAGCGCCTGTGATTCTCGTCTGCAATACAAGTAAAAATTCAACACAATTATAATAAGCGTTTGGTTATATTCGTAATTGAGTTGAGATAGTATGAAACTGAATGGAGATAGTATGAACTGAATCGAGTGTCATAAATGGTTCTTGTCTTAATTGTTTAAGAGTTCTATTATCTGATTTAGCTTGTGGTCTGACTTGAAACGAGTAAACTGTTTTTGTTTTGTTTCTCTCTTGAGTTCTGTTTCACATTGTTCTTTTGTTTTTTGTAGAAATCTTTTATGGTTCAGTTACCGTGTTTTGCTTGAGTTGTGATAGTATGAAATTGAATTGAATGTCCTGAATTTGTTTTGTTTCTGTTTGTTTGTCTCTTGAGCTTTGTTTCTCATTATTGTTTTGTTTCTGTTTGTATGTATGTGTCTTGAGCTCCATCGATGAAGGTTGGTTAAAGAAGCTGACTACAACTGAGGAAGGAGTGCATTCGCTGGAGCAAAACATGTAATTGTTTTAATGTGTTTGAGTTAGGTAGGTAGTTAGGTAGTTAATGTGTTTGGTTTGTTTGCATTGATGTTGGTTTTGGTTGAGTTATTAGGTAGTTAATGTGTTTGGTTTAGTTAAATGAGTTAGGTAATTAAATGGTTGATTATGGTTGTGAAATGGTCATAAATAGAAGTTAGATATATGTCAACT
Source organism: Moricandia moricandioides (assembly GCA_905132885.1). Taxonomy (NCBI): domain Eukaryota; kingdom Viridiplantae; phylum Streptophyta; class Magnoliopsida; order Brassicales; family Brassicaceae; genus Moricandia; species Moricandia moricandioides. The sequence goes on from CAJHQQ010002194.1 coordinate 49,948, forward strand.
CGAAAAGTCCTTTAAAACTCCAACGAAATGTCTTTGGTGTGTTTGCTATTGTCTTTCACTTGGGAGATGGAATTTAATCCTTTCCCTCAGCCTTCAAACTTTGTTGAACTGCTTAGCAGTCAACAAAATGTTTTCTTTGGTAGTCAAGAAACCCACGATTCAAACTTTGGTGAAGAGACTCAAGGCAGTCGTAAAGAGAGGAGGACGTGGTCTCCAACAGACGACATTGTGCTCATCAGCTCGTGGTTAAACACGAGCAAAGATGCAGTAGTAGGGAATGAGCAAAGTTCTCTTGCATTCTGGAAAAGAATTGCCGCGTACTACAATGCTAGTTCCAAACTAGCTGGGTGTGAAAAACGAGAGGCAGCTCACTGTAAGAATCGTTGGCAGAAGATCAATGACGTCGTTTGCAAGTTTTGTGGAGCTTATGAAGCTGCGACCAGAGAGAGAACCAGTGGACAAAATGAGACTGATGTTCTCAAGCTGGCCCACGAAATCTTCTTCACCAATTATAAAAAAAAATTCACACTTGAGCATGCTTGGAAAGAGTTGCGTTTTGACCAGAAGTGGTGTGAGCTTTCTACGGCTAAAAATGAAGGAAGCTCGAAGAAGAGGAAGTGTGGGGATGTTACACATTCAGCAAGCTCAAAAGCGGGTGAGCCTTCAGATTCTGCAAACGGAGATGAAGCAACAACTCGTCCCCCAGGTGTTAAGGCCGCAAAGGCCCATTCCAAGAAGACAATAGTTGATGGGAAGGAGCTTTCTGAGTTTCAGACAATGTGGAGCATCAAGAAAGAAGATTTGGCTTTGAAATAAAGGTTGTCTAAGATTAAACTACTGGACAGTCTCATTGCTAAACAAGGACCATTAGCGGATTATGAAGAAGGTTTGAAGAAGAAACTCATTAATGAGTTGATGTCTAATTAAATAAAGTGTAGGTTTGTCTTACTGATTTTACTCATGTATGTTTGGTTTTAAAATGTTCTTGTGTTTAAAATGTTCTTGTGTTTAAAATATTCTTCTGTTTATTGTCCTACTGCAGGGACAAAGTGATCACGGATTAGAGGCTTCAAGTGAAGCTATTGGGCGTGGAATGATCACTGATTAGAAGAGGCCACAAGTAAATGAGGCTTCACGTGTAGTCTCCTTTGTAGTATATGTAGTCATGTTATTTGTATGTATCTATAGTCATGTGTAGTGTCCTTTGTAGTCTCTTTTGTATGCATGTGTAGTCATGTTATTTGTATGCATGTGTAGTCATGTGTAGTGTCCTTTGTAGTCATGTGTAGTCTCAGTGTAGTCTTGTATGTCACGGATTTGTATGTCACAGATTATAAATTATTCAACCTTCTTTTGTATGCATGTGGAGTCTTCTTTCTTCACGAGACTTTTATCAGCCATTATACATTACTCACCAAACCAAGATCATTTCATTCTCACCAAACCAAGATCACAAATCATATGGCTTCTTCTTCTCAAAACACTTTAGAAGAATCATTTGATGATACATTTGATCAAATTTTTGATCAACATTTTGATCAAACCTTTGAGAATTTTACTATTGATGGTGACCAAGAAAGAAGGAAAAAAAGAAAAAAAACGAGCTTATATCGAAAGACATCGTGAAGAAGGCAATCTACGTCTATGGAATGATTATTTCAGTGAAACTCCAACGTATCCTGAAACTTTTTTCCGACGACGTTTTAGAATGAACAAGATTTTGTTCATGCACATTGTTGATCAACTCTCCAACAAAGTTGACTTCTTTCGCCAAAAGAAAGATGGTCTTGGAAGACTTAGCCTTTTAGCACTCCAAAAGTGTACAACAGCTATTCGGGTGTTGGCATATGGTAGTGCGGCTGATACAGTCGATGAATATCTCCGGCTCGGTGAAACTACAACTCGGTCATGTGTGGAGAATTTTGCCGAAGGAATTATGTATTTGTTCGGCGATGAGTACCTTAGAAGACCAACAGCGGCTGATCTTCAACGTCTACATGATATTGGAGAGCATCGTGGATTCCCCGGAATGATCGGAAGCATCTATTGTATGCATTGGGAGTGGAAGAATTGTCCCACCGCTTGGAAAGGGCAATATTCTCGTGGTTCGGGTAAACCAACAATCGTTTTAGAGGCGGTTGCTTTATATGATCTTTGGATATGGCATGCGTTTTTTGGACCTCCAGGTACCTTAAATGATATCAATCTTCTTGATCGTTCACCTGTTTTTGACGACATAATAAAAGGTCAAGCTCCGCAAGTAACTTATTATGTCAATGGAAGAGAGTATCATTTGGCTTACTATCTAACCGATGGTATTTATCCGAAATAGGAAACTTTTATCCAATCTATTTCACTACCACAAGAGCCGAAAGCAATTTTATTTGCTCAACGTCAAGAAGCTGTCCGAAAAGATGTCGAGCGTGCTTTTGGAGTCTTGCAAGCTCGCTTTGCCATCATTAAAAATCCAGCACTTTTTTGGGATAAAGTCAAAATTGGTAAGATTATGAGAGCATGTATCATACTTCATAATATGATAGTAGAACACGAACGAGATGGATACACTCAATTTGATGTTTCCGAGTTCCAACAACGAGAAGACAACGGAAGTTCACATGTCGATCTCACATATTCTACAGATATCCCTACAAATATCACCAATATGATGGGCGTTCGAACTAGAATTCGTGATAGACAAATGCATGAACAACTAAAAGATCATTTAGTTGAACATGTATGGCGTAAATTTGGACGTGATGAAGACAACACTTGAGCTCGAATGTTTCCTTCAAATTCTCGATTATTTTACTAATCTTTGTTTTTAAGTTTTTATTTAAAATTCTATGTTTTAAATGTTATCTTTTAATATGTCTTATATAATAGATAAAATTTATCTTAAATAAAACGATGTTTAATTTTTTTTTTTAGGAAATCCAAAATAAGCAACTTGCATTGGAGGCAAACAATTAGAAGGGTGCTTAATTAAAATGCTTAACACACATTTATTAGTAAAAAATGATAAGATGCCCATTAGAGTAGCTAGGGTTAAGGGTGCTCTAAGCAATGTAATAAAAAATTAATACGCTTAGGTGATGTTACATCATTTAGAGGCAATATTTGAATTTATCATTGATATAATGTTTTTATAGCCATCGATATAATATCTTTTTTTTATTTGATGCATGCATATAAAAATTATATTTTCATATATATATATTTTGGTCAAATATTTAGATTTAGATTATTTAGATAGATTTAGATATGTTTGTTTAGTATTTTTGTACTTATATTTGAATGAGTTAAAAATGACCAAGATTCTCATATTTTGTGTAAATGCTATTATATGCTTTAATATATAGTAGTAGTGTGTATGTGCTTCGCGCAGGATATAATGTGTGTTTTAGCTGCATGTGGATTGAATTTGGTGTTCATTTTCTGTTTCATTATGGTTTTCAATTTTTCAGTTGTAGAAATATATGAATCGTTCGGCTATTTACGAAGTTTTGATTTGGTTTTGAATTTGGTTTGAATAACAATGTTAGGAACTGATTAATATCCGATAAAATTTTGATCCCAATTGATTTTTGGTTCGATTCTGTTTTTTTTTCCAGATAATTCAAATAAAAACAATTTTTTCAGATTTTTGGATAAAATATCGAATAATATAAATATTTCAAGTAATAATTAGAGTATTTATGTTATTTTTAGTAATTTAGATGCTTTTCAATATATCGGAGAGAAATGTTTTGGTAATCCATTTTTCGGAGAGTTCGAGCAATAGTATTTTTGAAATATCTGGTAATTTTAAAAGTAAATATAATTTATATTTTAGGTATACAAACTGTGTTTGGATGTTCAAGTATACATTGAGTTCTCAGTTCGGTTCTGGTTTAGTTTTTTGGTACTAAACTTTCGGATATCTATGGACATCGATTTTGTTTCAAGTTTAGTTTTCTCGGTTCAGCGGTCAGTTTTCTGATTCTCGGTTTATTTACCTAAGCCTAATGTGGTGTGTGACCGTGTTATATATTTGTTTATTAATCAATAGTTTTACTTTGGTGAAAACTATTCATGATTGGGGATGTGGTGTACTTTTACTTATTGGTGTGCTTTGTAGTTGGGTATTATTTGTAATGGGTTATTTGTGTAGTTGGGTGATTTGTTATCTGTGAGATAGTTATTTTGGTGGTATTGTCTTTTAGTAGCCCGGTAAAATTATATACCCCATATATTGGCTGTCGTGAAGATCCTTCTCACTTATGTTCGATTTTGTAGAATGGTGATTTTGTGGAAGTATTTGACGACACTAGAAGGGTACAGTTTTGGTAGGCGGATTTCGGTTGAATTATTCTCCGCCATATGTGGGAGGAGGGGTTACATCCGACGTGTAAGTTGTCTACAGAACTTGGAGATATGTTATCCATAAGTAGAACATGTTTGTTGTGTCCAAAAGAAAAAAAAAAAGTAGAACATGTTTGATGCTGGGATCAACATATGTATGGTCTTCTTTTATGGGGATGCTTTTAACTTCCCTTCAGTAAATGGAATGATTTTGTTCATAATGTTGATTCCTACAATGATGTCAATATAAGAAATGTGTTTCTACTCCAACTAAAATTTTCCGGGAAGAACTTTTGTCAAAAAAGTAGGGATAGATTTCTGATAATTTTCAAGAAAGCTTAAATTTTTGTCGGAACTTTACCGGAAACTTTTTAGACTAAAATTTGTATCGTAATTTAGAAAATTTTCCTAGAAGTTTATCGTAAAAAAATATTTACTAATTATAATTTTAACTTCGGTAATGCATTAGAAAAATAAAGCAAAACTCATCGGAACCAATTATTTTAATTTTTCATTGTTGTTACCAATTGTTTTCCAAAAATTATGTTACTAATTAATCCAGTCATTATTAATCATTATTCATCCATCTTTTATTTTTTTCTTCTTTTCTCTCAAGTAGTATACTCATGAGTATGCCCCCTAGGCATGATGTCGTGGCCTAGACCAATGAAGTTAGACTCAAACAGATACTTCAATGGGTATGTGTTTGGTCTATGTGAAAATGATTGCAGGGATCTACTTGTGATCAAGTTAATAATAGAAGTCTTTACGTTTCTTGTTGTATTCCAGATTCTGATGACGTACACATGAGCATCCTAGCCTTGGAGTAGGTGACCTGATGAAGGTAACTTGATTACGGGTGGATCCACTATTATTGCTCATTGAGCGATCATGAAGAAGTGGATTATCAAGCAAACCACCATGTAGAAGCTAATAGTTGCCCGAAGGCATGACTACTTTGGCGTGTGGGATCAAACTGAGCCTATCAGCCTCTCTTGTCCTGTTTTTGAGGATGAGATGTTGCCCATATGGTGAGGATTACTAAGAGTCGATCAAAATTTTGATGGAGAGGCCGTGAGCATATACATAGAGGATGATTCTCCTGCTTCTGCCCCCGCTGTTTGTGCTTCTCCTACTTCTAATTGATTTTGTCGGCCTCTACCTCTTTTCCTTATGATTTTTCAATGTTTAAGACTTTCTATCTCTGTGTTGGCCCTGATGTGATATAGCTTCACTTGGCCTTACTTCAAGCTATGACTTCAGCTTACATTACTTGAGGATTATCTTGCTATATGAACCGAGTGGAGGAGTAGATATTTCAAGACCAAGGATTTCTTAGCATGTGAATGTTGGCGAAGTTAAGGATCAGGAGGAAGAGGAAGTTTATTAAGACTCGAAATCCAAAGCTGAGAATGCTCATGCTTGATTCTGCTGGCCTTGTTTGCACCTCTTTTATGTCATATTATTAAGATTGTGATCTTTATTGACCTTGTAAATGCAGTAGGGGTCTTTCATTTAAGTCTTCATGCCAATTTTGCTTGTTTCCTACTCCTTAAGGTTTTGATGCTATAGCTTCTTGCCATGTGTCATTTTTTTACCTTGACCTTTGGCTGAGATGTTCATGTGTCATCATGGTACCAAGAGATAACCTAATCAATTCTTGGTACCAGAGTCGATCTCTTGGACATGTTGTTATGTTATCTTTAGTGAACAATAGTGCGATCAAGTGCAATCAAACTCTATAAGACAGCTTCCGAATTGCCTGAACTCTGAAGGACACTTGGTCCTGCAATCTCATATATTCTTAGATTGTTTCAAGGCTCGACATTCCGACATTCCAAAATTTTGGATATATCTTCTTAAAACCCATATATATGGGGGATACATCTTCTTGAAACCCGAAGGTTTTTGGATATATCTTCTTGATATCAGTGTTCGTGGTGCTATTATTGTTCGCCACTGTTCGCACTACTGTTCACTATTGTTTAGTGAACAGTAGTGCAATCAAGCTCTATAAGACAGCTTCCGGATTGCCTGAACTTTGAAGGACGCTTGGTCCTACAATCTCAGATATTCAGAGTAAGACGCTTGTTTCTTAAGCTTTGATCCGGAGTCTTTGATCGCACTACTGTTTTCCAGAGGTGGGAACTTTCGTTGAACTCTGGACATTTATTCTTGGCCACTCTGAACTGTGTATCACATTACATTCTTCCCCCATAGGTAGGCCACTATCAAAGCTTGGATGAAATTATATCCTGCTACCCAAAGGTACCATGAAGTTTATGATTAATTCATCTTTAAACCCTAGGATGTTGGGATATGTTCTCCTATATCAGGAGGTTTAAGTCCATGTTTTCGTGGAACATGGACGATCCTGGGCATGTTATCCCAAAATCTAAAGTTATATAGATACATCGTCCTAGAACCTATAGTTTCGGGGACATGTTTCTTTGCAACCCAGAGGTTGCCTGAATTTTTTTCTTGGAACCCGAGGTTGCATGGAATTTTCCCCGAGAACTTGGAGATTGTATGGACTTTTTCTAGGAACGCAGAGGTTTTATGGACGTTCTGTAATGAACCTCACGAGTGGATATAATTTTGGTTGAGAAATTTTTGAAAAGTCAGATTTGAGTTTAATCGATCATAATTAAAAATAAAGATCAAACCGATGAATTGATGGCTCGACGGGATTGTCTTGTGGTCGAAAAGACTTCCCTTGATAGTTCTGGTCGAGTATTAATTATGTTGGTCGGATTTTATTTAAGCTAGACGAGTTTGGTTGAAGCAAGACAAAAATCAAAGGTTGAGAAAATTTTAGTCAAAAACTGTCCGAAAATTACCGACAAGCTTCTTAATATTCCTTATAAATTGTCCATGGTACTTCACCACCTTGTCTGCATGCTTTCTCAGCACAAGTCACATGAAAAGTACAAGCTGCTTGCTTGCTTGCTGGACAGATCATGTGAGAAGCACATGATTTATAAACCTTTCTTAAAAGGTAGAAAATGGAAGCTGCTGGTGGCTGGGTGTGGTGAAGCAGGACTCCAGCTGTCCTTGCTCACTTATGCTTTGTGTTAAGCTGAGAAACTCAGATTGGACCACTCCTCAGCTATATAACTCCTTCAGTGAGCTGCTTGCACCTTTTTGTTGCTGAAAGAAAGAGAGAATTTCAGTGAAAAAAAATCAGAGAGAAAGAAGTAGGAACCAAGAGAAAGATTAAGAAGAAGCCTGAACGAAATTCATCCACCAGTTGGCTCAGTTTGTTTTAGTGAGAAGGATCAGAAGGTAAGAGAGTTTGATTAAACCCTAGACCTTGTTCAGCTTCTGATCATAACTGAATCTTCATCTCTCTTTCTAATCAGTTTCTTGGTGAGCTTAGCTTGAAGGAGAACATCATCAAGTTGTATCTAACCGTGGTGATATAGGGTAAGCCTCATCTACCTGCCTTAGCCATGTTATGAGAAATTCCATGTGTTGTTAAGCTAAGGTCATGGCCGGATCACTTGTTTAAGATGGTGTACTGATCAACTTAGTTTAGTTTCGGTTGGAATCAATCTTTGGAAACTGTTAGCTAAACTGTTTATGGTCTGAGTGAAATAAAAAATGAGATGAACTGACCTTGTACTGAACCAACCTTGTCTGAACCAAACTGATATGATATAGGAGGAGTAGATCCGAGCTTGAACTGAACTGATTTAAGTAGTTAGAGTGAACCAAACTGCCGGAATATTATTGTTATCTTGTCTAGTCCTTGTCCGAGCCAAGCTGTTTATGGTCTGAACCTATCACGTACTGATCTAGTCTGAGTTAGTATAAACTGCTAAGTTATGTCCTGAACCGAGCTGATTAGATCTAAGTCAAACTCCTTCTTCAGAACTGAATTGTTTGGATGGATGATCATGTTTTCGAACTGCTTATTTCAGGTTCGTCCAGCCTAGTACAAGAATGTTTCAAGAACAGTCCAAATCAGTTTCAAGACCAGTCTCTTGGTGAGTCTAAGGTGATGTGGTGTTAGATCACATATGTGTGTGTGATTGAATGGAATGGAACTATATCAGTTAAGTAGTAAAGTCTCTTAATCCTTTGAAAATGTGTGGTGTTTACTTAATGTAAACACTTAACACTTAAAGAAATATTTGAAAGTAGACATTGAGGTTAAGACACTTCTTAGTACTTGTTCTCAAGTGCTAATTATAAGTATAAATAATGTATGGATTAATTATGAAATTAAGTACTAAGTGAAAACTCATTATTAAATCACTATCCCTAAATTCTCGCATTACCGTGACTTGTTCCTGCGAAGGGAACAATGTCATGAAGACACGCTGATGGGGTAGCACCCTGAAGGCCGTGTACTGCATGACGATGCAGTCCCGAATGTTCATTAAGCCGTTCGAGGATGATGGTAATGCTAACTCACTACTCTCAGTTAGACTTTGTGGTTTGTCAAGTTTAGTATATATATTGTAATTATAATTGAAGTGATGAAGGGCGGGTAAAAAGGAAGTGATAAATAAAAATGAGATTCACATTGACGAATAATATATTAAAGTATAAATCAAGTATTTGTATGTTCATGTTCATGCTTTGATGATTGTTTGATTGTACTATTGATTGTGTAGTGATCTAGATTCACTGGGTAAACTAGCTACTCACGACTCATTGTTGTGTGTGCAGGTAACCACTAGTTGGGAGACCTCTTCTTTTTGGAGGGAAGGAACGGCCAACCAGCGGTAGTATTTTGTTTTCCTTGCAACGTATCTTTGTTGTATATTTACTAAAAACGTTGTTGGGCGTTAGGCCGTAGGGTGAAACTATAACACTTTGTAAGATATTTAAAAGTAAATAAATAATGTATAAAGATGATTAGAAATTACGAGTACTCATATGATATTTGTCCTTGTCCGGGCCGAACTAACTATCGGATACTCGGTCGGGTTAAAAGCCTTGGTCGATATCCGGTAGGAGCGTTGGTGTTCTCAAATGGCTAGTCCAAGATGATCGGAATTTTTCCGTGAACCTCGGGTCGGTTTTCAGGGAACATCGACTGTGTCATTTCCGATCATCTACGATTGGGGGTGTCACACGTTCATCCAGAAACCCGAAGGCTGTATGGACTTTCATCCAAGAACCCGGAGGTTGTATGGAATTTAGGCCTGGAACCCATGGGTTGTATAGAATTTCGGTCATGAACCCGGAGGTTGTATGAAATTTCTTCCAGGAACCCATTGTTTGTATGGAATTTCATCCAGGAACCTGGAGGTGGTATGAAATTTTGTCCACGAAACCAGAGGTTTTATGGAATTTTGCCCTGGAACGCGGAGGTTGTATGGACTATTGTCCTGGAAACTAGAGGTTTTAGTATTTATCCATTTAGGACCCAGAGGTCTTAAGACATTTCCTTTCATTAAACTCAAAGGTTTTAGAAGATTGTAACGAGCTCTTCCTCTGTGAGTAAGCTGCTCTTAATTTTATATGCATTTCACTCAGCCCCGGAGGTAAGCCATTATCAATGTCGGTTACATGTTGCACTCTGCCACTCGGAAGTAGGCCACTATCAATGTCTTAAGATGCTGCAGTCTTCTTTCTGTAGGAAAGCCACTGTTAGACTTTTGTGATGTGCTGGTGTGACTCGACCCTGAAAAGGGTGAGGCAAACACCAGTCTTACCGTTTGATGCTGGTGTGAATCTACCTAGGGTGGTGACTTAAGCGCTAGTCTTACTGCTTTCCACATCTGGATAAGCAAGGAATAAGTGTGCTCCCATGGTCCGGACTTTGCATATTTTGTTCCGTATATAAACCCTTAGGTTTTTTTTACAGTACTTTGAAAGCATAATTCATGCTTCTTACATTATGTCTAGCACTTAGCATTTTGATGCATGAATATGCACATCTCTTATGAAGGTTTCTTGCATATATTTTGGCGTGTGGCCTTTATGCATGTATTAGATATTTTTGACAGCATACTCAGGATTGCGCGGGCCTATTCCTGCTTTTTTCATATACTTTTTACATCATTCTCATGGGTATCCAACTTATATGCAAGGTTGTAGGGTTTGCTCCATGTACAAACTTTGAGTTGGATAAAATACTCTGCATCTGTACTTATGCTTCCAGTGTTGTCATAGAATTGGCATGTTTCGTATGATGCTCTTTGTGTAAAATTAAGTCTGTAAGCTTCTTATGTAGTACTTTGCATGTTATGTAATATGCTCTCTGCACAAGAGTAAGCGTGGAAGCTTCTAAGACAGTATGTTGCATGTTATGTAATATGTTCCATGGATAAGAGTAAGCATGGAAGCTTCTCATGGAGTACTGTGCATCTTATGCAATATGCTACATGCCTAAGAGTAGGTGGGTAAGCTTCTCAAACAGTACCTTGCATCTTATGTAGTATGCTCCCTGCCTAAAAATAAGCGTGTAACCTTCGCATGCAGTACATTGCATCTGATGCAATATTCTCCCTTCCAAAGAGTAAGCGTTTAAGCTTCTCAGGAAGTACTTTGCCTTTTTCATACTATGTCTCCTACATGGGAGTAGTCTCTTGAGCTTTCATACATGAGTTTATGTATTTGACGGTATAATATGGTCTTTGGTAGCTCATTCACGCGATTGTCAAATAATTTTCATGCGTCGTATTTTGTTGGTTTTCCACTTATGTTAAAGATCACATGGTTTCTTAATCCATTTTCAGGTCTTGGTAGTCGGCATCTGGTTTAGATCCTTCCATATTCAATAAATATGAAAAGATCTTCCTATAGTGGAAACTTCACATTTTACTAAGGCGCATGGAAAAAATGGTTTAGCACCGGGAATTGTCGATGCAGGAGAAGAAGACCGGCGTCCTGCTCAGGATATGACTTCTTGGATTATTTATCCCAAACAGTTTGCCCCTTATCTTTTGATTTCCTGGGTGGTCGGGAGATAACTTATGCACTTTGGTCGACCATAGTCATACCTTCTCAACAGGTCCATGAATAGTAAGAGCATGACATCGCTTCTTTTAAGGGTTTTCATGGGTTGCCTTGGCCTAGACTATATGGAAACCTAGTATTAGATGCCTAGCCGTGAGTAGCCGAAAGATATTTGTTGTTCCTTGTGATAGCAAGGGGCTGTACGAGATCTTATGATCTTATGGGATTCTTGATCTGAGTTCGCATTACATGATTAAGAAGACCCGTATTTTTGGCTCAGGGACTAGGTGGTCCGTAACCACATGTTTTCCTGATCGGAATGGCACATGGCCGGATCAAGCAAGAGAATTGTTGATGTACTTCAGTGAGTATGTCATTTTTCTTGCTTCTGTTCCCCATGCTTAGATATGGGTAAATAATGATCTTCTGGAAAGCTTTTCCCCAGTGAAACAATATTCTACTGCTTATGTTCTTTCGGGTAAATAATGATCTTCTTAATCTTTTGGGGATGTACCCTGATTTTAGGCAGTAGAAGTTTGGTACATGGTAGCACCCGAGTGAAGACTATGCATCTTCTACTTCCTTTTTCAGAAAGAAAGAGACCCTTTGTTGAAGCGTGGAGGCTGAGTCTTTTTCGTATTACCATGATGTATCGAAGTATGTTGCATAGGAACCTGAGTTCCTGTGTGTTCCTTTCTTAGAATCCAGATGTTCTAAATATATCAAGTTCTAATCGTGAAAGATTGTAAGTTTATCCTTGGGAAACCGAAGGTTCTAAGGAATTCCTTTTTTATGACGGGAGTTGGATTCTTATTTTACTCTCTCAAACCTGAAGGCTGTACTGATGTAATGTGGCATCGCACTCTATTTTCCAGAGGTGTACCACTCGATGTCGATTGAATGTGGGTCGTAGTTGAGATCGCACTTGATGCCTTTTTCTAGAGCCGTTTGGATGCTAAGTTCTGAATAAGTCTCACAACTTCTTCTAGATTCCTAGTGTTGAAGTTTCCCTCACTAGCTATGTCTAGATCCATCTGGTAAACCAAAGTGATGCCTCTAAAGAAGGTACTAAGCAATTGTACCTCGTTGAACCCATGGTGTGGGCAGTCTCTTTGATATGACTTTAATCTGATCCAGGAGTTTCTAAAAGACTCTGCATGCTCTTGTGTGAATAAAGCAATTTTGTTCCTCAAGTCCTCATATCGCGCATCATCAAACAAATTTTGCTGGCGTTTTTGATGTAAGTCCAGGATGTAAGATATCTTGGTGGTAACTGCTTAAGCGAGTATGAAGCATCTCCATCAAGTGAGTACTTGAAGAGCTAGCAGAGAAGGTAGTCCTCAGGACTCCATTTCCTTTGATAGCAGATACAAGATCCTCGAGCCGCTCCAAATCATCCATCGAATGCTCATGTGGGTTACCATGATAAGGTGCCTGTCCCATAAGTGTGAGGTATGCAGGCTTCAGCTCGAAATTGTGTCTCTGGAAAGTAGGAGAATGAATTGCAGATCTCTTGGTGTAGTATTGATCTGAACAATTGTAATCAGCCAAAATTCTGGGTTGAACATCCTGGTAATTGTCATTAGCTATATCCTGAGCATTGCCTGCAGAATTCTCAGCCTTAGCAGCTTATAGATCAGTTTCTTATGGGTCAGGGATAACAGCCCCCTGATAAACCAATCTCTGACCTGCTGCATACACAGATGACCCTTGAGATCATGCAGGTCCCAGTTCTCATCCCTTATCAGGACAAGATTCGTGACCAAGTTGCTTGCTTGTGGGTTGGTATCGTTCGACTAAGAAGTGTTGGTGTACATCAAGTCTTGCTCACAACTAGAATCGATCAATGAAGAAGTGTTGGTGTCGATCGATGTTATGCGCTTCTCGTTTCGGATCATGCGTTCCAAATGATCAGGGTCTGAAAATACTAGCTATTTCTCCTTGTTGCTTCGGGACTGCTGGGCATGCACCTGAAAGAAACATGAAAAAAAATATTGCAAGTAAGTAATATAAAAGAAAAACCTAGACTGAACCTAAAAATCAAGTCTAATGGTGAATCCAATGTTTCCCAGAAATGGCGCCAAATTTGATATCGCTCAAATTACCCTAGAGCAACTTTCTCTCTCAGATAAGAGGTTCAGTTGTAGTACTTAGGGATCGAATCCACATGTACCGTGGGCACACAATAGACTAATGATATAAAGATTAAGCTAGGCAGTTATTAAGTAAATAACTGTGAACAAGTAAAGTAGTTGGCTGTAAACGTTATGATAAAATAGCTAGACTTATTTCATGCAATATAATTATGATGTATAGATACTAAGGCTGCATGATAAATCATCCTAGAACTCAAATTCAATAGTAAGATATCAAACTCTCACTGCGAGTCTAACAAGATAACCAAGTCTTTGTTTCAGCCTTCGCATGCGAACAATGAGCGAGTGTTGATCGATACTATGGTGTGAGTGTTGATCGATGCTTCCTTAGATAAGCAGTAGCGTCCTAATTGATATGTTCACTAAGTTAATTTAGAACCGCTCTCACATATATCTAAAAACCTAGCTCAACATAATTAATGTCAGGCAATGAACCTATGTTTCAGGGTTCTAGTTATCTACTCTAATACACAAACAGTAACTCCAATTCTGATGAAAGATCCTAAAGATTAACCCTAGCAGTTCTATGTTTCAGTAATTTATATAAACCTTAATGAAAACCCTAAGTCTTACAAGAGAAACTACTAAAACATGATTAGGCAAAACAAAATAATAATTTAAATAAACTGCATAAATAGAATAAGGTAAAAAAAATGGAGTTCCAATACAAAATCTTTGAAGGAGTTCTTGATCTCTCTCCAAACTATAACTAAAAACCTTTTAACAATGGTGGTAAATTGTAACGTAGTTATGGGTGGTGTGCTGTCAAAAGAATGGTAAAATACTTAAATACTAGGTACATGTTGACTAGAGGTAATCTTGTAATTTATGTGGATCTTCTTGGCTTGACTCGGTCTTGAGAAAAGTCGGCCCGTCTACTCGTGCGGTTGTCGAGCGACACTAAGGAGTCAGTGTCGATTAACACTCTTGCTGAATCTTGACTAAGGCTTCTAATTTCTTCAACAACTACGCGTTTCCTCATCAATAATCTCCAAAGTGCTCCATAATATTCACATTACTCCAAAACATAAATGGACCTGAAAAGACTTTAAAATAGACTCCAAACAAATATAATATACTCTAAAAAACCACATATACTATGGATGAAAACTGGTAAATTCTATAGTATATCAATACTACATAAACACAGAGACTCGATACAGTCGTACGGAAAAGCTAGCCCTCCATCCGTCATAGCAGTTAGGAAGTTATGAATTTATTTTCTTGCTCATCTGATTGTGGTGGTAGTATCAATATCATTAAAAATAATGCTCCATAAGCCAAAGGTACAATGTCAAAATGCCCAAGTGGGCAGAAGAGTTCGTCAACATCTTGAAGACTTCGGGTTACAAGAGGATAAATCCCAGACTTCGGGTTTCAAGAGGATAAATCCCACGACCTACGAGTTTCAAGAGGATAAATCTCACAACCTCAAAGTTTCAAGAGGATAATCCCACAAACTCTAGGTTTCAAGAGGATAAATCTGATATCTCCGGGTTTTAGGAGGGTAAATCCCAGAACATCCGGGTTCAGGAGGATAAATATCACAACATCTGCTTTCAAGAGGGTAAATCCCATGACCTCCGGGATTCAAGTGGATAAATCCCACAACTTCCAGGTTTCAAGAGGATAAATCCCATACCTCCGGGTTTCAAGAGGATAAATCTCATAACCTCCGGGTTTCAAAAAGATATATTCCAGAACTACCGGGTTTCAAGAAGATATATCCCAAAATATCTGGGTTTTAAGAAGATATATCTAAGATTTTTGATGTCGGAATGTAAATACTTGAAACCAGCTAAGAATATCTGAGATTGCAGGACCAAGCGTCCTTCATAGTTCAGGCAATCCGGAAGCTGTCTTATAGAGCTTGAGCGCACTACTGTTCACTTAACAGTAGTGAACAGCAGTGAACAATTGCACCACGAACACTCATTTGAAGTGGAAGAAATTGTTTGCTATCTTGAGAAAGGAGAATATGAATGAAGTTAAGGCTAAGCTGGATGACAGCGTGCGGGTTAAGATTTATGTTCTTAATAATGAAATCTATCAAATTAACCCTATAAACTACTCTTGTCTTGAGAGGTAAAATTGCAATACTTAGGAATCAAATCCATAAAGAGAGAGAGAGAGAGAGAGGGTACACAAAAGTTTTCTTTAACTCTAATCGTTAAGCTAGGAAAACTATAAATAGTGGTTTTGGTTGTAAGTCTATCAATAATATGAAATTATCTAGAATACTAAATAGAATGAAATGTGGAAAAGCGGTAGATCTAGGGTTTCATGCAAGTGGAGAGAAAAAGAGTCCTCAAGTAAACAAAGCCTATGTAAGAGGTTTTGAAAAGCGGAGACTCACATAATATCTAAGTATAACTGTCACCCTACTTTGTTGCAACCACATCCTATCAAGTCAACCACAGAGAAACTTTATATACACTATCCTAGTATAGTCACCAAATTCATTATACTAACAACTTAGAGAATACTAGTCTTACTCACCCCTCTGTTGATTTCATTTCTTTGCATAAAATAAAAGTGCAGGCTTTACCTTAGGGGTATCGATCAAAGGACACGTGGATTCTTACCTCTGCAATTTTGGACAACTAGGTACAAAATCTTCCCTGATCCTTTTCTTCCCTCTTCTCTCTCCTCTCTGAATCTTTTTGAATCTCAAAATTAATGGACTGATGCTGATACAGTCCATCTTACCATCTCATTTTCGATTTTTTTTTTCTAAAAAAGTTGTAGGCGAATAGTGGGTAATAAGTAATGTACCTATCCCTCACTTCCAACAATGTGTGATTGTTCCTTAGAATTAGAATAATGAGGTCATCAGTAATGTACCTACCCCTCTGCATCTTGGGAAGTCATCTCAATCTTTTAATACTTAAATAGATGCTGAAGATAGAGAAAGTTGGAACCACATGTGCAATGACATGTACCTACAGACTTGCAGAAGGAATCTGATCCAATGCATACCAAGCTCCAAAGTAAGCAAATAATGTTAGGATTAGTGTTGGAATCAGCTTCGGTTCCATCAAAATTTTTAAGCAAGTGTGATATAGTGGTAGGATGATCCACTTTGGTACCTCTAGCAATCACTGTAAACAAACTTCTAAGAATGTTGCTAAAGTATGGTTAGTCAATAATAAATCCTGATCATAATCTCCTTCATGACTCAATAAAAACTTTTAGAAAAATTTATAGAAACTTATATAATTATAGAAATATAATTTATAAGCAAATAAATAGCATTAGCTAACCTCCTCTAGACTTAAATTACATTGTCCCCAGTGTAATTTGTCTCGGATTGGTTTAGGAGAAATTAAATTATAAGGAAACAGTGTTAGAAATAGTCGAATGTACTAACTCTGTTAGGAGTATCGATCGATGGTAGTAGGTGAGTGTCGACCGATGGTAATCCATCATCGTTGATCGATGGTGCATGGGTGGTATCGATCGATGGTGGATTTGAACTATCTACTGTGACTTTCTTGCTAATGTGCCATCGATCATTGGACCATGTCATCGATCGATGGTGTGCTAACAAACTGAAATCGTGTGTCTACTCTCCATTCTGATCATCTCTCTTTGGATTAGCTCTGTTAGACACTCAAACACACGTTAAAAACATCCAAAGAGAAATAAGTAAATAGTCTTAATCCAAATGTAACAAGAAAAATAAAAGAAATACGAGTATAAGTCTGAAAATAAAATGAAATAAGAGACGAAGGAGTATCAAAGGGACTACTCCTCGTCTGAAGTATCCATATCATGCTGCTGGTGATGCTCCAGGTGGCAATCTGGCTCTGGTCCTGATATGCCTGAAACACTGGCACCGAGACATTTTCTCCACTTTGTTCCATATCTCTCTAAGTGTGTCCACTACGACCCGCTGGAAGACACCATGGGCATGGATGGGGATCTCCAGGATCTGAGGAAAATCTGGGAGCGATGGAGGTGGCTGTACTGGTAAGTCCGCTGCGGCTGCTGCGACTGGGTGGGCTGGTCTGAGGCCTCCTCTGCGCCGTACCCTGAGAGGTGCCGTGTGGAGGTTCTGCTAAGCTGGTCGGAAGGTGAGGCGCTGGGGATCATCAACGAAGTCAGTCAAATCGTGCGCTGGGAGCTCTATCATTTTGAGGCCCCTCGTCATCCACAAAAGATCGATAGCGTCCCTCCTTCAGCTACTGGGTCCTCGTCAAGTGACCCTCTTCCATGAACCAAAGAAGGTAGGCAGACCAGGGAAAGCAACGACTGAACAGGCGCTGTTACCAATGTCGAAGCCATAAATCTCACAGAGCTGCGGGATGGTGATTCGGTATCGGATGCCTCTGATGAGAAAAGTCAGGATGGCCTCTTACGCCACCTTCACCCTGGGGATCTTGTAGAGCACCTGAGCCGTAGCTATTGACTGTCGGACCAGGTTGGGATACAGAGGATATGGCTTAGTGGCCATGGTTCTCAGTCCAAGCTCCTGCACAATCTGTATAAAATCTACGTAGAGCCCCAGCTTCTTCAGAGTTCGCTTATCGACAAACTTGGTGGGCTTGATGGTAACGCTTTTCCAAGCGTTGTAGTAAAGGTTATCAAAATCATCCTACTCCTCGCGCACAAGACGATGTGTGCATTCCCTCGATGCCACCACTTTTCGAGGGTTGGGATAATCCTTGAATGTCACGAGTAAGTCTTCCTCTTCTTTTGGCCAAGGGTCTTGGCATCGAGGACCCCGTGGTGAAGCACTGGTGGTACCGGTCATGTATCGTGCTTTTGTTTGCCTCTCGTCCATCTGCAGTTAAAAGGAAAACCAAGAATTAGAATCGATATCCAGACAAAAAGAGCAACCATCGATCGATGGCACCACATGGGCATGGATAGATAACACCTCATGTCCATCAATCGACGGCGACTCATGGGCATTGATCGATGGTCTGTTCGAGGATCAAGGGTTACGAATATCGGAAGGAATCAACTTAAATCATGCAAATCATATGTAAGGATGATATATAGTTCCTAATCTAGTACTCCATTACCCTAAAACTTCCTAAATTCCGAACTAATCCACAAAATATTTGATTTTTCTTCAAACCCTAAAAAGTTCCAAAAACTAAGAGAACATACATTGATGATTGAGTGATTTAATGAACTAAACAGGTAGAAAGGGGTTAAACTCGAGTGATCTAGACGAAAAAACGAGCAAAACCGGCCAAAATTTGGGGGAGAAATTGACTGTTTACTCATGTGTGTTTTTAGCGGTTTTGGGGAAAAGTGATTTATGAATCGGGGTCATGTCGAGTTAACCTACTCGACACACCACCGTCAATCGACGGTCCTATAGGGGCGTCGATTGATGGTTTGCTCGTTGAATCCATATTCACTTAAGAAATTTGTGAATGCATAATTATATATATATTGTTTTATTTATGTTATTATTTTATTATATATATATATATATTTATTTTATTTTATATATATATATTTAAATTAATGGGTTGCCTCCCACTCAGCGCTTGTTTAAAGTCGTTAGCTTGATGAAAAATGGATTTATCATTCGGATTTAGGCACCTCTATATGCATGCTCTAAGTATGCGGAATTGTAGCTCTAGCCCAGTAATGTTTCACTCGCTGCCCATTCACCATAAAATCCTCTTCTTTAGTATTAAATAGGAAAATTGTCCCGTAAGGCGTAACTTCTTTAATGGTGAAGGGTCCGGACCAACGAAAACGTAGTTTTCCAGGAAATAGAGTAAACCGAGAGTTGTACATGAGTACTTGATCGTTGGGTTCAAAGTGCTGTGAAATAATTTTCTTGTCGTGATAGGCTTTCGTTCTCTCATAGTACTATTTCGAGTTCTCGTAGGCTTGATATCTGATTTCGTCGAGTTCATTTAGTTGAATTAATCTCTTTTCTGCTGCGGGTTTAACATCAAAGTTTATATTTTTATGGCCCATTCGGCTTTATGCGCTAGTTCTACAAGGAGATGGTAGGCTTTTCCGAAGATTAGGTGAAATGGGGTAGTCCATAATGGTGTTTTAAACAATGTTTGGTATGCCCGAAGTGCATCATCTAATTTCAAAGACCAATCTTTACGGGTTGATCCTACCGTCTTTTCTAGGATTTCTTCGATCTGACAGTTGGATACTTCTACTTGTCCGCTGGCCTGAGGATGATAGGGTGTAGCTACTCGGTGGTGAACTCCATGTTTCTTGAGTATTTTTTCGAACACTTTGTTAATGAAGTGGGTACCTCCATCGCTTATTACGATTCACAGAACTCCAAATATGGGAAAGATACTACTCTTGAAGAGTTTAACGACTACGACATCATCATTTTTCGGGGTTGCTATCGCTTCCACCCATTTATATACATATTCTACAGCGACCTGTATGTTTTTATTTCTGTGCGAAGAAGGGAAAAGGCCCATGAAATCGATGCCCCAACAATCAAACACTTCAACTTCAAGTGTGAAATTTTGTTCCATTTCATTTCTCTTGCCGATTTTTCCTCTTCTTTGGCAGGGGTCGCATTTTGCTATGTAAGCTTGAGCATCTCGAAACATAGTTGCCCACCAAAATCCTGCTTGTAGGATTTTCGATATGGTTTTAAAACTAGCAAAATGTCCAGCGTAATCGCATCCGTGACAATAATATAAAATATCTCGAGTTTCGCTCTCGGCAACACATCATCTGTATATGTCGTCAGAACAATGTTTGTAAAGATAAGGTTCATTCTTGGTTCATTCTTGTGATACCTCCGGATTTCTCTTATAACCATTTTGTGATATCCTTTGAAGAGTTCGGGTTCTACTTCGGCTGCGAGATAGTTCACTATATCTACATACTGATGTGGCTTTTATTATGCACACTCAAATTAACCCTATAAGCTACTTTTTACTCTCTCAAATAAGAGGTTCAATTGTAGTACTTAGGGATCGAATCCACAGGGAGCGTGGACACACAATAAACTATAGATGTTTAGATTAAGCTAGGCAAATAGTTTATTAAAGAAGTAATAGTAGACAAGTAAGCAGGTGATTGGTTTGATAACAAGTAGATGTAA
>CAJHQQ010002195.1:0-70414 GCA_905132885.1 Moricandia moricandioides
AAACAGAGAAAATAAGTGGAAGATGAGATGTCTACATTTAAAGGAACACACAAAAATACATATTCAAAAAATAGATTAGCCTTTAAAGTATTATAAGATGAGAACCATGTAATAAACAAAACTGCAAAACAAGATGAATTAGTGAGAAAAATATGAGAAAAATGATAAATTAATAGAAAGTTTTAGTTTGGCAAAAAGGTAAGAGCTTTAAGCAACCAAAGACTTATCAAAACTCTGCCATGGAGATTTACCTAAATGCTCAAATCCTTTATGAAAAATGAGATATGGGAAAAAATTCTCCAGAAGACTTCCAGGGAAGTCTTCTAGACGACTTCTAGTACATTAGCTGTTAGAAGACTTTCGAGAATACTTCCCTGGAAGTCTTCCAAATCTGTCTCAGATCTGAAAAACCTGCATATCCAAAAATATTCAAATGACTTCAAAACTTAGAAAAACTTCAAAAATAAGTTAATAACTTAAAACAATAAAAAAATTTTTTTCAAAAGATAAGATATTTAAGCAACAATGGGTTATTAAATGAAAAATATGATTTACAAATATACCTTTAAAGGAGTAGAAGATGAGAACCATGCAATTAAAAACCTTCAAAAACAAAATAATTCAGTGAGAAAGACATGAGATTAAAATGAGAAATTGATATAAAGTTTGGTGTTTTTAAGATCAAAAAGATTAGAGAGAGGTTGGAGAATTTTAGAATGATAAACATTACTTTTTTTAGAAATTTGAGAGGAAGAAAAAGTGTGTAAATATTTTTTATATAAGGAGACAAAAATTCCAATAAAATTAAATATTTCTATTCAAAAGACTTTCAAGTAAGTCTTTAGAAGACTTTCAAGTAAGTTTTCTCGACCATAAATTTACTATTCGCACAGAATACTTTCCCAGTAATCCTCTAATGTACATAATATTATCACACGACTTCCTAGAAGTTGACCCTAAATATAAATCTGAACTTAATCAACTAACTAAACACTTTATTATAATCAATTAAAATTAAAAAGGTTTAATATATAAATATCTAAATACATATAGGTAAAAATTAAATTTTTGAATAAAAATGCTAAGTTTCTAAAAATTAAACCTAAGAATACAAACAATACTACAACATATGTTACCAAACCCTAAACCAAATAATACCATGACTCACTACATTCACTCACCTATGTTGAAAATAATTCAATTTTACTATATCTTAATTTATATCATTTACAGATGTTTATAATTACATGATTTCAATTACATGTTTTCACCTGAAAAATAATTTTTATAAATTTTATAAATTATTTTTAAGATCAACTATATGAGACGACTTCCAGGGAAGAATCCAGAAGACTTCCAGGGAAATCGTCTGGACGACTTCCAGGAAATCGTCTAGACGACTTCTAGGAAGTCGTTACACAAACTCAGAAGACTTCCCAGAGTTATATTCGTAAAAATAAATTCTTTTTTTTTTGTTTGGTCATAAGGGGCTGATTGTAAATTCACAAGGTTTTTGGATTAGTTTTGCATTTGATTGATGTTTGGTTATACTTTTGCATTTAAAATCAATTTTTTAGTCATATTTGGCAAAGTCCCCTTTTTCAATTATGATGTTAGGTAAAATCAGAAGAAATTTAATTTAGTTTTTTTACTGACTAAATTTTACACATACTTTATTTTTATTCGATTATTTGGTGTTTAGAAAATATGCATCTTAAATGTAAACACATTTTAAGGTGTAAGATAACAAACTAATATCAAGATATTTTGAAGTGTTTAAAAAATTAAAGATGAACTTTACTGTGAATAAAAGACAAACAATACATATATATATGTATAAAAATTTTGTAGTCATTAATTATTAATATAGGTTTATATTGAAACCTTATTTATACAAAAAAAAAATTCAAAAAATATTATCTCTTATCATCTTATCAATTATATTATATTTTGCACTGTCCCTAACTGAGACCAAAATTTTATTAATTTATCGTATTTATTAATCTATTGAGTATTAATTTATAGGAGTTTTTACTTTATATAATATAAGAGAATTCAATGTTATAAAATTATTATCACTAAAACAATCTCAAATAGATCACTCTTTTTTATTCTCCAAAATAGAATAACTCTATAATATAATTAAATTTTATTAAAATGCTATTCTATTTATAGTAAAATATAGAGTGATGAACATTAAATATGAATTTTTATATTTATATAGTAAACCTATTTTTTTACTTTGTTTTTTACTTTGTTTTTTTTTTTGATAACTTTGGGAGGTCCTAGGCGGTAAGCTCAAACTAATCTCCACGAGGCCTTTCATCCGGGCACGCACGGTTATAGGTGGGAAGGTGAAGAATGACTTGAGAACTTTTATTATAAACTCTATTTTAAGTGAGAAATAGATGTTTTAACAGATTCAGGGACTTATACCAAATAAAGGTGAGTAAACATTTTCCTTATTTACTTATTGGTTTAGTCACCTTGATATGTACTTGTTACCCGCCCAATACTTTCTATTTGATATGTATTGACGTGAAAAACGAGTACTAAGTTTGATTGAATCGAGTTTCAACTCTATTCTATTAAAACAGAATCATGACCAATTAATAAATACTAATAAAATAATTGTTTATTATCCATTTATTATTTTTATTATAAATATTTTTACCAATTACTAATAAAATAATTTTGTAACCTCTATTTTCGTTCCAATTTTTTAGGAACCCACTTCTCTGAAATGCACATACTTATTCAACGATTATGATTATTAAATATTATTTTTTTCATTTTGGTTTATACCAAATACCAAATACGGATGATTAACATATAGTTTCTATCTAATATATAAAAGTAATGATTCAAAATGCATTCGATGGAAATATTACTCCTCACCTACATATATATAATTATTTTTTCTTTTTGGTTTGACTACTAATCTTTTAATACTTAATAAATATATTTAATCAATATGTTTAATTTTTATTATTCATTTAATTTCTAAATAAAAGATTACTAAAACTATTCAAGATACTACTATTATGACAAATGCCACTTATAAAAAGATATGCGATTTTTATTAAACAATATTTATCTTTACTTTAATTTTTTTTTAAAATAAAATTTAATATATATTAATTTGGGTACAAAAAATATCTACTTGATAAAAATAAAAGATAAAATTAGCTAATATTATAATACTATAATATTTGATTACATTATTGATCAAACTACGTTTGATGTCTTACGATTAAAATATTTTACGGGTTATTCTATGAGAGATACAAAATAATTATCACATACAGAATAATTGAACAATGATATTTAATTATTTTATTATAAGATTAATTATTTTCATATAAATTTTAATATTTTAAAATAAAACTGAACTGATTATACTATGTTGATTTTTATATCAGTATTTTCATATAACATATATAATTTGACAAAAGTCCAATCTATCAGTTTACACAAAAGTATTTATAATATTTTCGTACAATTAAAATATCAAAATTTTCCTTTTTAGTTGATGATTTTGTGCTGTAATACAGGTCAAAACCTAGCAAAAATTAAAATATTTTAATAGTATGGATTAAAATTTTATTCATAAAACTAAAAATTATCTTAACTAAAATCATGTACACAAATTTAATAGTAAACTTTGTTAAAACAAAAAAATTAAAAATGTAAATTATAATATGGGTTAAAAATTATCTAAAATCCTCAAAAAAAATTAATAAATAAAAATAATTCATATAAATATATTTAACATAAATTAAAAGAAATTTTAAAAAATTATAACTACTAAATTTTTAATTTTCACGTGGTTTAGTGAAATTTACTAAATATCAAAAATTTAATATATTTACCAAAAATTAAATAAATTATATTAAATTAATATTAAAGAAAAATATGATGCCAAAAAATATAAACATAAAAATTAAATTTCTAAAAAAAAAATTAAAACAAAAAATAAACCCGCCCTTGAAGGGGCGGGTCAGAATCTAGTAAATTATTAAATTACTTATAAGTACGAAAAAAATTAAAATAAAAATAATTACACAATGTTGTTTGGTTTATTACTCATTTTTACTAGTGAAAAATATAAATTTTCTTATATTATAATAAAATAATTCGTTTATAAGTGAATTAATCATAAGTTATAAATATATATATATATATATATATATATATATATATATATATATATAACTATATTGAAGTTTTCTCCTTTTTGTTATATATATTGTTTTTAAAATTGACTAGAAAATAAAACAAATAATGAGATATTTTTAATAAATAATAAAGCTATATAGTTTTGAGTTTCGACTAATTATCAAATAAATTACCAGTAATTATAATGTTATTTACAAGTAACAAGTAATTAAAAAAAACAAATTACAAATTTGTTATCTTTAGCATGTATTTGAAATTGCAAACACTCATTTTCAACAAAGCAAGTATAACTCTAACATTTCCTATCCGTACAAACAGATCGAGGACCAAGTATACTGGAAATATCAAGTAACCCACTATTTTCTCTCTTTTCTATTTATTCACAAATTGAATATTATCAATCGTTATGAATTTCAGTTGAGTGGTTAAGAGCACATGCAGGAAGGAAGAAATATTTACCATCGTAACTTTCTTAATGGGTGCAAAATTGCTAAATCAAACATCACTCCCTCTTTCTCTCCCTCACCTTTCTCCTATCATTGCTCCTCCTCTCGCGTCATCGTCCACTCCAATCTTTGATCAGATCCGTATCTACAAGCAAGATGAATAGGATAGCCGGATAACATCAGTCGCTTCCCATTCTTTGTTTCGACATTCTCCGACCGTTATCACTGATAGGTGCGTGCGTATGTACTCTCATGTCTACGTCAGATCTTGTGTCTGAATATTCTGTAGCTTTTTTGCTGTCGGAAGTTCTGTTCTGTCATGTGTGCCCTAATACTTTATAACATATTGGTTTTGTTCCACGTTAGTGGAGTTCTGTTCTGTCATGTGTGCCCTAATACTTTATTAACATATTGGTTTCCGTGTCTTCCACGTTAGTGCTCATTTTCCATTACTTGTTAACCTTTTGGTGTCTTAAAGTGCTAAAACGTGTGATTCCGTTTATGCATGTTAAACAGGTGGTGAGTGAGCTATCTTTGCGTTCCGTAGGTTCTCTATAAGCTCTTCAAAATGGAAGAAGACGAAGAAAAGAACCTTGATGTTACTGACAAGGCTGTCGTAGAGAACAAAATAGATGCATTTGATATAGGGAACCCTAGTTTTATTGTTAATGAAGATGCTTTGGATGATGAAGATCTACAAGGGATTAGTTTAGTTGACAATTTCGAACAGGTTTCTCTAAAAGAGGAAACGTCTCTTTCATCAACGAGTCTAGAACATCTGGTTCAGTCCCCACATAGACCCAAACCAAAGGATACAATGCAAAACGTTTCTCCAGAGTTTATTGCATCTTGTTGATTCTGCCATCATGGGTAAACCTGAAAGCTTAGACAAGCTAAAGAACATTGTTAGCGGTGTTGAAAGTTTTGGGGTTGGAGAGGATGCAGAGACTACATCTTTCCTTGTTATTGATTCTCTTCTCGCTACCATGGGTGGAGTTGAGAGCTTTGAAGAGGATGAAGATAGCAACCCTCCTAGCGTGATGTTGAACTCTCGCGCTGCCATTGTTTCTGGTGAGCTTATCCCTAACCTTCCTTGTTCTGGTGATAGTGTTAGCTTCATGTGTCCTAGGACCCGTATGGTACGAGGATTGCTTGCGATATTACGTTCTTGCACGAGGAACAGAGCTATGTGTTCTATGTCGGGACTGTTAAGTGTTCTCTTGAGATCAGTAGAGGAGATACTTGCCAAGGACGGTGATATGAAATGGAATGCATCAGCTTTGTTGCATTGTATACAACACTTGGCTGGACACTCACTTAGTGTTGAAGACTTGCATAGATGGCTTCAGGTTATTAAAACATCTCTTACAACAGTGTGGTCAAGCCCCTTGATGGATTCTCTGGAGAAGGCAATGAGTGGTAATGAATCAAGAGGGCCTGCATGTAGTTTTGAGTTCGTTGGTGAAAGCTCAGGGCTACTTGGTCCAGGAGAAACTCGTTGGCCTTTTACTAATGGCTATGCATTTGCAACTTGGATTTATATTGAATCATTTGCTGACACACTGAACGCTTCAACCGCAGCAGCTGCCATTGCTGCAGCTTCAGCGGCTAAATCAGGTAAGACGTCTGCTGCTAATGTACATGGTGGTGAAGGTACTGCTCACATGCCACGTCTGTTCAGCTTCTTGACTCCTGATAATCAAGGAATCGAAGTGTACTTTCTATGCTCAATTCTTTAGTGGTTGAGAGTGGTAGTGGGAGAGGAAACAAAGCTTCACTGCATTTCACTCATGCATTTAAGCCTCAGTGTTGGTACTTCATTGGCCTTGAACATACATGCAAAGGTTTCTTAGGGAACTCAGAGAGTGAACTGCGTTTGTATATTGATGGTTCCTTGTATGAGACTCTTCCTTTTGACTTTCCTCGTATATCTAAACCACTTTCTTCTTGTTGCATTGGGTCAAATCCTCCTCCTCCTACATCTTCTGACCGTCGTCGTCGTCAGTGTGCTTTGTTTGCTGAGATGGGGCCAGTATATATATTTAAAGAACCCATTGGTCCTGAAAGAATGACAAGATTAGCATCAAGAGGTGGTGATGTTTTGCCTTGTTTCGGCAATGGTGCAGGTCTTCCATGGTTAGCTACAAATGACCATGTCCGAAATGCGGCAGAGGTAAGTAGTCTTTTGGATGCAGAGCTTGGAGTCTACATTCACTTACTTTACCACCCATGTCTACTAAGTGGTCGCTTCTGTCCAGATGCTTCTCTATCTGGAGCAGCAGGTGGTGCTTATGATCTAAGTTCTCTAGTATGATATGTTCTATTACTTTATCTCAAACTCTCACGTTGTCTTTTTTTTTGGTTAAGGTACTCTAAGAACGACCAGCTGAGGTAATTGGACAAGTTCCATGTTGCAACCAGAGTGAAGTCAGTGGAGTCCTTCTGGGCCTTAACTTATGGAGGACCAATGTCTTTGCTTCCAATAACCGTTAGCAATGTGTGTAAAGATACTCTTGAGCCATCTTCTAGTAATCTCCCATTGTCTTTGACTACATACTCTCTTGCTGCACCTATATTTAGAATCATCTCAGTTGCTATTCAACACCCTGGGAACAATGAAGAGTTGTCTCGTACTCGAGGCCCTGAGATTCTAGCCACAATCCTTAGATATCTTCTTCACTCAATCTCATCTCTTGAGATCAACCATGATGGAGTAGAAGATGAGGAGCTAGTTGCTGCCATTGTTTCGGTTTGTCAATCTCAAAAGATCAACCATGCACTCAAAGTTCAGCTCCTACGTACGTTGTTACTCGACCTGAAGATATGGAGTGTGTGCCATTACAGACTTCAGAAGAATCTCTTGTCATCTCTTCAAGATATGGTCTTCACTGAAGCAGAAGCTATGAGGAATGCTGATGCTATTCAGATACTTCTTGATGGATGTAGAAGATGTTACTGGAAAATTCAAGAGAAAGACTCTGTGAACACTTTTTCTCTACACGGAGATGTGCGTCCAATGGGGGAAGTTAATTCCTTGGTTGATGAACTTTTGGTGATTATTGAACTTCTAATGGGAGCAGCATCTTCTTCGTTTGCTTCTGCTGATGTTCATCGGTTACTTGGCTTCATAGTTGACAGTCCACAACCAAATCAGGTAACATGTTACATTAACTATCAAACATATGTCATTTCTCTGACATATTCCAGTTGTTAACTCTATTTTAGGTGGCAAGGGTATTGCATCTCATGTTTAGATTGGTTGTACAGCCAAATGCTGCAAGGGCTCGAACATTTGCAGAGGTATTTATAACTTCTGGTGGGATAGAAACACTTCTTGTTCTTCTGCAGAGGGAAGCTAAAGCAGGTGATGAAAACGTGCTAGAATCTGTGGCTAAGGATAGAACAAGCGTGGCGACTTGTCCTAGTGAACAAAGTCATCACAATGGGCCTGGTTTGATAGAGCAGTTGGATTCAGTTCCACAAGGCACTCATGCTCATGATAGTGACTCAATTACCATCTCTAGTTCCATGAATGTTGACAAAACATCCTCTGTTTCTGAAACTCCATTCAGTAACAACACAAGGAACAATACAAGAAACGATATTGACGATAGTGACCGCGTTGTGGTTGAGATAATCAGATTGATTGGTGCATTGATTTCAAAAGGGCACTTAAAATTTTCTCTTGGTTCTAAGTCTGATGTCATGAGTAACCTCATGGGTGGTGGGATTCATGAAAGTGGTAGAACAATGTTTGACGATAAAGTATCATTGCTTCTATTTGGTCTGTTGAAAGCATTTCAAGCAGCTCCAAATCGGCTGATGACTGAGAATGTCTATACAACTTTGCTTGGAGCCTCGGTATGTTCTATTTGGTCTAGCTTCAAGTAAAAATACTTGGTCTGGATAACCTGTAATGATCATTTTCTTGCAGATTAATGCTTCATCAACTGAGGATGGCCTAAACTTTTATGATTCAGGTCATCGCTTTGAACATCCTCAACTTCTGTTAATCCTCCTTCGTTCTCTACCATTTGCAGCTAAGGCTCTACAAAACAAAACACTTCAGGTATGAATGTCATAGTTAAAGCCACTTTTGTGCTTATCCATGACTACTTTTATGTCAAATTTCTCGTTCTGAACTCACTCTTTCTATGTCAGGATCTTTTATTTTTGGCTTGTAGCCATCCGGAAAACAGGAGCAGACTGACAAAAATGGAAGAGTGGCCTGAGTGGATCTTAGAGATTTTGATATCAAACTATGAGGTATGACTCCGAGCTTAACACTTTCAAAGTTTCCCTTGGGTGAATATATTGAAGCATGTACCAGCAAGCTCTCAATATATGCTGACTATTTTGTGTACACACACAGAGGGATGCAAGTAAACAGTCTGCTTCACCTGGCTCTGCTGAGGTGGAAGATCTAATTTATAACTTCTTGATCATAATGTTGGAACATTCAATGCGCCAGAAGGATGGTTGGAAGGTAAATTTGGTTGTTTCTGCTCTTTACCAGATTATATTATTTACGCTTTTTTTTCTAGCTAAGTTGTATTGTTTCTCATTCTTTCTATAGGATATTGAGGCTACAACTCATTGTGCAGAGTGGCTCTCAATTGTTGGTGGATCTAGCATTAGAGAGAAACGCATCAGGTAGTTTCATGCACCACATTTTACACTTTTTATGTATTGCATTACTTCTTCCTATTTACTTTGAGAGATAGATGTGTTCTATTCAATTGTGTTTACACTCTTTGTTCTCCTAACTTTTGCAGGCGTGAAGAATCACTGCCTATTTTCAAAAGAAGGCTTCTTGGGGGATTGCTAGGCTTTGCTACCACAGAACTACAAGCTCAAGTAACTCCTGGTTTCATTTGAAGCCTTGTGTCTTTCACCTATATGGTTACACTATGGGACTGCTATAGCTTGACTTACATATTGTTCTTTCTTGCAACAGACTCAAGTTATCGCTGCAGCATCTGCTGGTTTCGCGGCAGAGAGTCTAGCACCAAAAGATGCAAAGGCTGGAGTAGAAAATGCTGCTCAACTTTCAGTGTTTCTCGTGGAGAACACTATTGTGATTTTGATGCTTGTGGAAGATCATTTGCGACTACAAAGCAAGCATAATTGTGTTGCAAACGCAATTGATGTTTCTCCATCTCCCTTGTCTCTTCTTTATCCCATTAACAACCGTTCACAAATATTGACAACCGTAGGAGAATCATCAGAGGTTTCAAGCAGTCGTGCTTCAGTTTCTAGTGATTCAGGAGGGGTCCATCTAGATGTAAGTGTATATTACTTTGCAACCATTATTTGTTAAGTATGCTCATGATACTTTTTTTTTCTTCAGATACTTGCTTCAATGGCCGATGCAAGTGGCCAAATACCTACAACATTAATGGAGCGTCTGGCAGCAGCAGCAGCAGCTGAGCCTTATGAATCTGTTTCATGTGCCTTTGTTTCTTATGGAAGCTGTACCATGGACTTAGCTGAGGGTTGGAAGTACAGGAGTCGATTGTGGTATGGTGTTGGACTACCTCCTAAAACAACTTGTTTTGGTGGTGGTGGAAGTGGTTGGGAGTCTTGGAAAGGTTCTCTACAAAAAGATGACCATGGAAACTGGATCGAACTTCCTTTGGTTAAAAAATCAGTGTCCATGCTTCAAGCTTTGCTGCTAGATGAATCTGGACTTGGAGGTGGCCTACGAATTGGTGGAGAATCTGGTACTGGGATGGGAGGGATGTCAGCTCTCTACCAGTTGCTGGATAGTGATCAGCCTTTCTTATGCATGCTTAGAATAGTGCTCTTGTATTTGAGGGAAGAAGACCATGGTGAAGATAGTCTATTGATGAAAAATTTAAGTTCTGAAGATGGTTCTTCTGGTGGACTAGCGTTAGGGAATCCTGTCTCATTAGATATCAGTTCTCAGATCTCACCATCAGCATTATTGTGGAGGTAAATCAAGCAAATGTCAATGATATTGTTGCTCACTCAAGTTTATGAAGTGAATTCAAAGTGTTTTGTCTTTTGATCTTCAGCGTGTTATCTCCTATTCTAAACATGCCAATATCTGATTCAAAGAGGCAGAGAGTATTAGTTACTACGTGTATTCTATATTCTGAGGTTAGTTCTCCATATTTTAATAATCTTTTGTGTGAATATGATGCTCACTTTGTATTATATTTTGGGGGTTTTTTTCACTTTCTGATACCAAGTATGTTGCAGGTATGGCATGCTGTCAGCAAAGAAAAAAAAACCACTACGTAAGCAGTACCTAGAGGTTATATTACCACCATTTGTTGCAATTCTCAGAAAGTGGCGACCTCTTTTGGCTAGCATTCATGAACTTTCCACTGCTGATGGTCTGAATCCTCTTGCTGTTGATGATCGTGCTTTGGCTGCTGATGCACTGCCCGTTGAGGTTTCATTATCTTTTACCATAAAGTTTGTTTGAAGTTTGTGTCTTATTAAACTGTGTTGTTGTTGCTTTGTATCCTAGGCAGCTCTTTCTATGATATCTCCGGAGTGGGCAGCTGCTTTTGCATCACCTCCTTCTGCAATGGCTTTGGCCATGATAGCTGCAGGGGCAGCTGGTTGGGAAGCACCTCCACCTCCTACTCCACCAGCACCTCCAGCTCTTAGGCGAGACACTTCATTGCTTCCGCGTAAGAGTGCAAAACTTCAGACCTTCTCCAGCTTCCAGAAACCTTTGGAGGCACCAAACCATGATACACCAAGCCGACCAAGAGATAAGGCTGCTGCAAAAGCGGCTGCTCTAGCTGCAGCACGAGATCTTGAACGCAGTGCCAAGATTGGTTCTGGAAGAGGTCTAAGTGCTGTTGCAATGGCCACATCTTCGCAGAGGAGGAATCTTAGTGATATGGAGCGTTTACAAAGATGGAACATCTCTGAAGCCATGGGAGTAGCATGGATGGAATGTCTCCAGCCAGTTGATACAAAATCAGTTTATGGAAAAGATTTTAATGCCTTGTCATACAAGTTTATTGCTGTACTTGTTGCAAGCTTTGCTTTAGCACGTAACATGCAAAGATATGAGGTTTGATCTTTTCCCTTGTCACACTTTGTTTTTTACTTTTGAAGGAGAGATTATACACTAATCCACATTGAACTACTCACCAGATTGACAGGCGTATACGAGATGATAACATAGTGAGGAATCGCTTATGCATGGGAGTCCGTGGTTGGCGCAAGCTAGTACATTACTTGGTAGAGATGAGATGCTTATTTGGACCCTTTGGAAACCATTTATGTTGTCCCATACATGTAAGCTACAATTACTCTAGTCTAAATTGAAACATGTTGAGGAACTTTTCATTGATGTAATGACACCATCACATCAGCAGGTTTTCTGGAAACTAGATTATATGGAAAGTTCTTCGAGAATGAGACAGTGTTTAATAAGGGATTACTCTGGTACTGATCATCATGAGGCAGCAGTAAAATTTGATGATCAGACATACGATAACTTGAGTTCTACATCAAATGCACCATTTCTTGACGTTCAAGCAATATCAAATGAAATAATGTACGAAGATGATGAACATAAAGACGCAGAGGATCTTGAACACAAAGGGAAGAATGAAGAGAGGATGTATGGCTCACTTGAGGATGCAATAGGATTGTCAAGTGGAATCAGCGATCCTCGACCATTGAGTGATCAATATATGGTTCAAAATTCTAGAGAAGTAGTTCTTAAGGAACTTGATGAAAGGATTGTTCTTGAAGTTTCCTCTTCTATGGTCCGACCATTAAGGGTTGTGAAAGGAACCTTTCAGGTATATATACTTGACTAACATTACCTTTTTTATCTTGTAAAAAGTATAGCTGACACCTAGAAACCGAACATAGCATGTGGTTGGTTGTATCATGTTTGTATGAAAGACTAGTTTAATTATGATGGTTGTCTTGTGTCTTTCTCAGATTACAACAAGGAGAATAAATTTTCTTGTTGAGATGAGTGAAGGCCAACATGTGGATGTTTCAGAATCAGGAGACCAAGAAAGAGATCGTAGCTGGTTGATGTCTTCTCTTCATCAGATTTATAGTCGAAGGTAAAAGTTTCATCATCAGTGTTTGTCTCTATTTAGATCACTATTCACACTCTATACTTCTTGAGTATTCAGATATCAACTGAGAAAGAGTGCTTTGGAAATATTCATGGTCGATCGTTCAAACTTCTTCTTTGATTTTGGGGTATCTCTCTGTTACATTATATGTATCTTTTTATGTTACTCCTCTAATCAAAATTACTTTTATAAACTCCTATGAACACAATAGAACACTGAGGGAAGAAGTAATGCTTATAGGACTATTGTTCAAGCAAGACCTCCTCATTTAAACAATATATACCTGACAACTCAGGTTTGTGGTTTTTTTTTCCATTTTAAGTGATCTCTCTGCGTTGTGCTTCAAAAATTTACATGACTCGTTTCCTTTGTAGAGGCCAGAACAACTTTTGAGAAGAACTCAGTTAATGGAACGATGGTCTAGATGGGAGGTACTTAATGTTATTTCATTTTTTCCACTATAATAACATCTGAAGTAAACCTTTATATTGTTATAAGCTGCATCCTTTTTTGCAGATCAGCAACTTTGAGTACTTAATGCAACTCAACACATTGTCTGGACGTAGTTATAATGACATCACTCAGGTAAAGGTCTTGTTGTGTAGTGCGAATGCTTTAACTTATGTGAAGATTTTTTATATCATTTTCTTCCTTTGCAGTATCATGTTTTCCCATGGATTCTATCTGACTATACATCAGAAGTCTTGGACCTTTCAAATCCATGTAGCTTTAGAGATCTTTCTAAGGTGGTACTACTTGTAGTTTTGGCATTATGACTGCATGTAATGGTCCATTTAAATTTGAAAAACTGGTTGTAATGTGGGTTTCTATATGTTCAGCCAATTGGTGCATTGAACCCAGAGCGTCTAAAGAAATTTCAAGAACAATATTCGAACTTTGAAGATCCATTCATCCCCAAGTTTCACTATGATTCACATTACTCAAGCATTGGAGCAGTAGGTTATCTTCTATATGATACAGTGTTTATGATGGTCCATGCACTTGGTTCATCAGTTTCTTTATCTCATGTGGTAGGTGTTGCATTATCTAGCTAGAGTTGAACCATTTACAACACTTTCTATTCAACTGCACGGTGGAAAGTTTGACCGTGCAGACCGAATATTTTCAGACATTGAAGCCACATGGAAAGGAGTTCTCAATGATATGAAAAATGTGAAGGAGCTAGTAAGTTCATCTTCTTTGCAAGTGAAGAGTGTAGCCATGTTCATGACATCTAAATTTTTATGTAGGTTCCAGAGTTGTTTTACCTTCCTGAGGTGTTGACCAACAAGAATCATACAAAGCTTGGTACTGTAAACCTTCCACCTTGGGCTAAAACCCCTGTTGACTTTGTACACAAGCAACGAATGGCTCTTGAGAGCGATCATGTCTCTGCTCACTTACATAAATGGATTGATCTCATTTTTGGGTAGGTTTCTTCCTTACACTGAGCTTTAAGTAAAAAAAGTATAGAAAACTTCTATTTTTTTTATCAACCTATTCATTTAGGTATAAGCAACGTGGCAAGGAAGCTATAGGGTCAAATAATGTATTCTTCTACACTACATACGAAGGGACTGTTGATATTGAGAAGATTAAAGATCTTGTAAGTTATCTTTTATTGCACTAATGAAGTTTCTTTGTTTTGGTGCTACTCTATCTCCTTGACTTTCCTGTTGGATACTTTTTGAAGGGACAACAACGAGCTACTCAAGAAAAGATAGCTTATTTAGGGCAAACACCCTCCCAACTATTGACTGTGCCTCACATCAAAAGAATGCCTCTTAAAGATGTTCTTCACATGCAGGTAACATGCTTATATATTAGGTTCTGAGTTAAAAGATATGAATCTGATAAAAACTTCAAAATTCTTGTTCAGACAATCTTTAGGAATCCAAAGGAGATAAAACCTTACCCAGTTACAGCTCCAGAGCACTGTAACTTACCTGCTGCAGCCATCAAGGCATCTTCTGATAACGTTGTGGTCGTTGACATGAATGTACCAGCAGCACATATAGCACAACACAAGTGGCAACCCAACACATCTGATGGACAGAGTACTCCTTTCATCTTTCATCACGCCAAGGAAGTTTCAAGTGGCGTAACGTTGATACGCATGTTCAAGGGTGATTCTGAATATCCACAAGCACAGGCATATGGCTCATCAGGAATCAGAAGTTCTTCGGTGACTGCTATTACAAGCAACGGAGAGATTATCACTGGTGGGCATGTGGATAGTAGCATCAAGCTAGTCTCATCTGATGGAGCCAAAACACTAGAAACAGCTTTTGGTCATTGTGCTCCTGTAACGTGTCTAGCTTTGTCTCCAGACAGCAACTTCCTTGTCACAGGTTCAAGAGATACAACTCTTTTGATGTGGAGGTTTCACAAGGGACTCACTTCTCAAACAAGTGAGTCCCAACAGACAAAAACTTCTGAGTCACCTTCCTCCGCAAGCAACACCTTGGTGAACAAATCCAGAAAGCGTCGCATTGAAGGGCCTATTCAAGTGCTCCATGGCCACCTAAGAGAAGTAAAATGCTGTTGTGTTAGCTCAGATCATGGAATAGTTGTTTCTTCCTCTGAGTCAATGGATGTTCTAGTGCATTCCATAAGGAAAGGTCGACTTATAAGACGGCTTGTTGGCATCAAGGCTCATGTTATATGTATCTCTTCTGATGGAGTTATAGTGGTCTGGAGTAGATCAGAAAGTACTATCAGCACGTTCACCATCAACGGTGTTCTCATCTCTAAAACAAAACTTCTTTCTTCATGTACTATAAGCTGCATGGAACTATCCATAGATGGTCAAAATGTTGTGGTTGGCGTAAACTCGTTGTCCTACACTGGTGAAGAAGATTCATCGAGTAGAGCCAATGAAATTAACACACTAGATGTTCCATCTCCTTCAATATGCTTCCTCAACTTATACTCTCTCAAGGTATTACTAGGACCGATCCTAAAAATTTAAGAACCTTAAACAATATAGTAAGAGTTTTAATAAAAAAAATTTAAACAGTTCGGGAGCGTATATTCATATATATTGATTCGGAAAATTTGTAAATTCAAGACCAATGTTTCACTTAGCTATGCTCAATATCGGTTCAAAGTATTACCATATTATTCAAAGGCCTTAGATGGCTCTTGATGTTGTTGAAGGATACTTTTACCTATCAAACCAGAACTTGTTCTTCTTGTGTAGGTATTTCATGTGATGAAGCTTGGTGAAGGGCAGAATATAACAGCTATGGCTCTGAACATAGACAACACTAACCTCTTAGTTTCCACTGAAGATAAACAGTTGATAATCTTCACCAAGCCAGCTGTAAGTTTATTGTTACACTCTTTACATTTTGAGCATTTTTACTTCAGCTTCTTCATTAGTTGCGTACAAATTTTATTACCAGTAAGATGGTTTTGTAAGTCAGGATCTACTTCTGTTTCAAATTGCTTGTAGTTAAACTCGAAGGTGGTGGATCAGACCGTGAAGCTTGGCTCTAAATAAACATCAACGTAAAGTCAAGTTTTCACATGTTTGCTTGTATATGCATACCGTCACAGCAAACTCATTGCATCCCTTTGATTGCAACATTATAAGTGTGAGCCAGAAGTTCTGGTATGATACTTACAAACTAGATGAGTACGTGGGATAAGTACCTTAGAAACATATATGTTGATTAGTCAAATCAATATAATCAAACTAACGACTTTTATGGATTATGTTACTATTCTAACATCAACCGACACAATTTATATGTCCAAGTTATATAAAATAATCTCTATGATTCGCTCGACAAGTAGAGAACTCACATGTGGTAATATGGAAGAAGATGAAAGATATAACAAAAACTATACTTAAATTACTTTAAGCTGACCACAAAGGATCGTATAATCTTTTTTTCTGATGCGGCTGCAAATTTAAATTTGAATGTTTATATCTTATAGCTGATTAAAGACACACATAATGGATGAGAGTACCATAAGCTAGATGGGGGATTCATATAAGGTACCATCTTGAAATAATGAAGGGGCGTGGTGATTCTGATTTGGACCACTCTCATCATGCAACAAATCTCATCATTGTATAGCAGTACCTACTATAGAAGTTACCCACATTCTATGGTAATTCTTTTGCCATTTATGATACTTCCTTCATGCTTGTATAAGCTTTGGTTTATGTTTGAAGCCCATCATCTCTTTGTTTGTGGGCAGACAATACTTTACTCTAAGAATAGCTAGAAATAGTATAGAATAATAGGTATAGAATCATAACAGCTTTGATCATTTTGAAGCATGCTAATGATTCTGGATGTTGACTTGTTATTCCAATTTGCCATTTAGTCTTTAGTAGTATTAGCTTCTTCACCATATTCTTTAATATATTTTTGGTTTCATCTCAAGGAAATATCAACACTAGAAATGAGTAAGAATTTTATAGTGGTCCTAGTCCTTAGCCTCATCAATTATGTTTTTTCCCGTGTTCATATCACATGCTTATATTTTTTTAAATAGGAACTATTGATATATAGAAGTTTCTTTGGAACCAATTAAACTTTAGGCCCGGAAAGATGCCAATGTGCTGCCGCCGGGAGTCCAAGACCTCCGACCTTGGAATGGGTTTGGTAGGAAGCTAAAAGAGTGTTTTTGATGGTGTTAGGAAAAAATATTTATAATAGTTTCTGAAAAGTTAATTTTTTTGTGTCATATTCACATTAATTCTAAGAAAAATATTTACATATATCACTAATAAATTATTGTAAATAATTAAATATTTGAAATTAATATTTGGTTTATGTTAGTCAGTCTTAAAGGACAAATAATCACGTCTTCTAGTTGTTAATATATATCGCGTTGAAGTATTTTGGCCAAGCAACTGATAATTAGTGAAATCACCTAATATAACTAAAACAAGAAAAGTTCAAATTATACTTTTGTGACCTTTCTCTTGTAGATTACAAACTGAATGATTATCGTTATGGTCTATTTAGTATGTACCTCAACTGTTTCCTGAGCTGTTTAAGGAACGTCACTTAAATCACATGTATATGAGTATTGTAAATATTCAATCAAGAACAAGAAATAGAGAGAGAGGATATGTTTTTGGTCTTCTTCTTCATCATCTTCGTCCTATAAACCCATGCATAACTGGT
This sequence comes from Moricandia moricandioides, assembly GCA_905132885.1. Taxonomy (NCBI): domain Eukaryota; kingdom Viridiplantae; phylum Streptophyta; class Magnoliopsida; order Brassicales; family Brassicaceae; genus Moricandia; species Moricandia moricandioides. The sequence goes on from CAJHQQ010002195.1 coordinate 17,863, forward strand.
CCCTCTATAATCATGAGTTTCCTTTTATCATCATTACCTTCAAAAGACTTCTTCATCTCTCTCTCTCCCTCTCTTACAAAAAACAGCCTCTGTCTATTTCTATATAAAGCTTACTTTTCCATTGTGTGTTACTCGGTTCTTTCTGCGGGATAAAACCAGAAGATGTGTCTAAGATCTTCAGAATCATTCCCAGACACATGCACACCTATGATGAGGTCAGCTTCGTACCACAACAAACGTAAATCTAAGACACAAACCCGTGTTCGTGTCCTTAACCTCACCAGGTTCAGTTTCAACTTCCACATATATCAAGCTCCTTCAGACACATAACATTGACTCTGTTTTAGCGTTCTGAATTATAATATCTGAACTCCGTTTTGTTTTCCGAGTCAGGAGGAGACGAATACTGAAGGCAGAGAAGGAGATTAAGATGAGAAACATGAAGCTTTTCGTAGAGAATCAGAGCATCATGCAAGAGAATGAGGCTCTAAAGAAGAAAGCCCTTCTTCTTCACCAAGAAAACAATGCTCTTCTCTCTCTGCTTCATCCATAACTCTCCCCTCTTTTCATCCTCCTTCCTTCACTAATCTAAGATTAGTAATCTTCATGAATCTTGTTTTACTCTATTACTTTTGTTCTCGTCTTCTCTACTAAATAACGAAACCTCGGCTCCGGACTCAAGTTCCAGCCTAGATTCATCTATGTACTAAGTATTAATATATATATCCATGATCATCATGCTCTTCTCATATAACAGAGCCAACACGCAGATACAAAACACAATCATCCACATATAACAGATAGTAAGTAAATAACAACCAGATTCATCACAAAAGCAACAGACCAGAGCCCCAATCTCTAAGTTACTCATCAGCTAAATAACCAACAAGAAACAGAACCAATCTTCAAGGAAGGCATATCTAATACCTGCCGATTAAAATGAAGTCATCATCATCAAGCACCTGAACATCTCTCTCTCCTACAAAATGCTCCCTTCCAATCTCCTTCACCAGTTTAACAAACTCAACCCTTTTGGACACAGGCAACGGCACATAAGGTAGCCTAAAGACCGGCCTAGCAACTCCTAGCTGAGCCAAAGCTGTGTTAACGCCAATGGGGTTCGGTTCTTGGAACACCCAATCAATTAAAGGCAGAAGCTTTGAGTTCAACGCCAAGTTTCTACCTTCAAACATTAGTTTCCTCACCAAACCTGGAACCAAGTTGCTAACAACCGATATAACTCCAGTCGCCCATGATCCCATCTAGAGTCATGGCACTGATCATCATTCCCACTCCACACAACAATACCCTTCTCAGTATACTCTTCAACTCGGTCATTACCCACGCATTCCTTAACACCAGCCAAGTTAGCGTTCCCAGAGAGTTTATAGATAACCTGAGGAGGTATATCTTGATTTGTTCGACCTGGCACATTGTATATAATCGTCGGTCCCATGTGCAGAACGGTCTGAAAGTGAGCAGTCATGCCTTCAATAGATGTTTTGCCATAGTAAGGATTTATGTGGAGAGCAGCGTGCATTCCCACAGCGAACCCTTGCTCAGTGGCATGTATAGCTTCTCTGGTGGAGTTGCTTCCAGTGTTCCCAATGACTTTTATCCTTCCGCCGAAACAGTTTACGGTATGGCCTATAAGCATTATGTGTTCATCCCAGCTCATTAACTGGCCTTCACCGGTTGTACCACCAACGATCACACCTTCAGCGCCTTTAACTATCTGTGTGTTGACTAGCTCATCGTATGCTTCCAGGTCGAATCTTCCATCAGGTAGATACGGTGTCTTGATGGCTGTCATCACTCTAAGTGACCTTATGTCGTCTGTGTTCGTCCTGCAACCACACAAAGCAAGCGGTGGATCAACAAAAACGCTAGCGGACATTAAAAAAGGAGCTGAAGTAAATCCAATAAAGTGAACCGACCTGTTCTTATCCTCGAGACTGCGCATTGGGAGATGGAAGTTAGGTACCACAGCTGCTTTTGGAGAGACCCATTTCGCATTCCTTCTGCGTTATCAGAGTGTGTTAAACGATTTAGGCAAGACAGAGCCTTGTCTAGTAACAGACACGCATAATAGAGCAACTCAGAGATCATCATAAGACTTATGTCTCAAGAAAGAACAACTACTGTAAACATCTAAAGCACTAATCCACATAACAGATCTTTGCAAAGATGATTGCTTTTCTCCATGTATTCATTGTACCACTTATCTTTACGATCAACAGGTAATAAAAAAAAAGATTAAATGCAGAAGAGACAGTGAAACCTTTTGTAGCCCTCGAGTTGATGTGGACGAGGGAAATGGAGGGCAGAGTCAATGGAGATCAAGCCGTAACCTTTCAAAGCTGTCATCTTTCAAGGTCTAACCAACTAGATTTTTGAATTCAATCGGAACCCTAATAGACAAAAGATAGGGATGAGTGCAGATCAGTTGGAGGCGGTGATGATAATACTGGGCAAAGTGTATATGTCTGAAGCTTAGAACGTTGCAACGACGGCGATATAGATTGAGCTCAGGCGTTAGAGGGTCAGCATGCTGACGTTGACCGCGTTCCTAACTATGTAAGAACAAATACGGTTAGTGTATTGGGCCTAAGGGAACTTAAGCCCATCAAGTCATTTAAGCGAGTTTTATGTTTTGAACCGATGAATAAAAAGAGAACTCTATAGGCAATCATTTAACATCACAATCCGAAATGAAATATTAAAAGCCAAAAAAAAAATCAGCACCACTGGAGTAGAACGGGACCAACCGATAAGCTGAGCATGTCAGCAAGAGCAACCTGAACCTCACTAGAGCCGTGTTCGCAGCTAATCAAGCTAGCCAGAAGTGGAAACAGAGGTTTAATGTTCTTCTCAAATGACGCCTCTTCCAATGTACACATTGCTTGAAGTGTTGCAACTATGAGAGGAGCTCTTGCTGCTAACTCCCTTCGTTTCCCTGATCCCAGAGGTATTCTCCATCGGTACTCGCTGCCTCGTGATGACTCTGACTGTTGTTTTTTAGCGGAAGAAGAAGAGGTCTCGATATAGAAGTTGAGAACTTCTTCACAGGTTTTGACTAGGAGTGATTCTACTTCCTCTTCTTCTCCTGCTTCTTTGTTTTCGTCTGTGACAAGATTCTGTAAGAATGTGAGGCAGATTTGGTAAGACTCGTTTTCTAGACGAAGTAGTGGAGGATCTTGCATTTGTGTCATGGGTCCTAGCTCTTGTAGTCTTGAACGTAGTATCGTGTTGCTGTTTACGCTGTGAGCATGTAACGCTACACCGTGCAATGCATCGAAGAGAACTAATGTGTTTTTCGCTGAGAGCTGAGGTCTGTACATGTTGTAAATCTCCATCACGGCCTGAAAAGAAAAAAAAAACATTACAACAACAACAACAACAAAAACATTACAACTGTAACATGCAGCAAAGGCCTGAAGAGGAACTGACCTGAATCAACAAAAGCTGAACAGCGGCACGGCACTTAGCATCAGAGATAGCGGCGTAAAGACGGACTGCTGTTGTCTGATTCTCTTCATTACCATCCGAGCCAATAGGAGCAACAGACTCTGCATTACTGTTCTGAATATTGTGAGCATTTCTCTGGCTCCTCTCCACATACTCTTCGCTCAGGAAATAAGAAAAATCTGGGCAAGTCGTCTTGGCCGAGTCTTTTAAAGACGACACTACTTCTAACCATTTCTCTTCGGAAAACAAGACACCAGCGTCGCTCATAAGACGAACAAACGCAGCGATACCAATCCCTGCAAGGCTCTGGTGAGGTCTCTTTATGAAGCTCACAAGAAGCATTAGTACTTTCTTTAGTAGTGGATTGACTGTAGTGTAGAATTTGACAAAGAGATCCACTACAAGCTGCAGTGCTAATGTGCAGGTCTCATATAGCCAAGCATCATGGTCTAGCTCGTCCACATCACCATAACTTCCTTGATCTGGAGACTCGTCTCCACCAGATGGATCAATACCATGCCTTACATAGTCAAATATAGGAAATAACACAGATTCGAATACTTTTTCCCATAATGGCAGGGTAAATAAGTGGCCGTGGTTGCGTAAGGCATCAAACAGAATCTGGAGTGCACTTTTCCTGATTTCTGGTCTTGGATCAAAACTAAGCTCTGACAAGCCTGCAAATCATATATAGGAAGGTGCAAAACATAAATAAGAATCTTCAACTTAGATAACACACGCGAAAAAAGGTAATTTGACAACGCCAAATGTAGAGACTATTCAGTTTAATGTTATACCTGCTAGTAAGGGAAACCAAAAGTATAGCTGACTATTGTTGTTTACAATCTCTCCGTTCTCTTGTTTCACGCTTTTTCCTGTGTGGAGAGATGACTGAGGAGTCTTTCCAGAAGTTTCCTTGTCTTTGTTCGTTGATGGTGATTTGAGATCTCCTTCTGCAAGCTTTGTTGCACAATACCTGAGGAAAGCTATGGACCTGAGACTGATATCCTTGCTAAATCTGTTATTGGTGAATGCAACAAGGCAATTCACACAATCTGTAAAAGTGGTGGTTTCGGTCTCAGTTATGTATGGGAAATATTCTCTAATAATCTTCTCGATAATCTCAAAGGACAGAAAAACAATATTTTTGTGGTCGTCATATGCTGCTGTGGTAAAAACCTGCAAAGAAAGAAAACTCATTATGAGATAACAGAAGTAAATTAAAACTTTTTAACTAAATGCGGTTACCATAGAAATAGACCTACCATGAACATGCTTTTCCATCCCGACTTAACATTATTTACACGCGACAGTACCATCTGAGAAACACATCGGATGATAAGTTCTCTGATCTCAACGTCATTACTTCTACGCATAACAATGACAAAAGGTGTCATAAACTCGTTCTGGAAGTTGTAATTAGCCAACTCCTCCCGTTCCAGGAATTTCATTGACAACTGGCGCAATGAATCCATTGCAAAAATCGCAATAGAAAGATTCTCTGAGCATCCAATGGTCACAAAGAAACCCGATAGCACTTGCCAGATGCTTGACCAAACGAGCCTTATGCGGTTCATGTTATAATGCCTGTCACCAATTACCGACAGAAGGCGTTCAGACTATATGCTCAAACATGCTAAGAACAGAGTACATCTCTTATATGCAGTATATGAAAGAAAAGAAAGGAAGGAACTAGGTGATTCTTACGCTATCTCAACAATCTTTGTGAGGCTAAAAACGCGTGGATTAGAAGGGGACCGCAACTCGTCGATAGAAACTTTGCAGAGAGCTTTAACAAAGTCTAGTATAGCTTCACTGTTCAGATTCTGACTCTGTGCGAATATTAGATTCATTTCACCAACCTGCTCCAACAAGTTCAAATTAGAGACTATACTGCTCATCTGGTCTTGTCTCACGTTCCTAGAACCTTTTCCGCCAAGACTCATGCTGTCATATGAACCCCTCAAGACACCTGTAGCTGCATATTGACTTTTACCGGGACCTTTCTTTTTCAGTACAGGAAGCACATTTAGTTTGGGTTGCTTTGATTTCTCTGACTCATTTTGTTTGGACGCAAAAAAAGCGGCATCTGGAGGAGCACCCTCTCCCAAGAGATGTAGTTGCTCAAAACGGGAAACGCAAGTTAGTATATGCTCCCAGGCATCTTGCAAATAGTTGCCCTCTTCATCAGCAAGTCTGAGAATCGCCTGGAAAACAACCAATATTAATTGGGATCCAAACAAAACGGCGACAGTGAGAGCAGGAAGGAAAACTAACACAAGGAATAGACAGAGAACAAGGTAAGATGGGAAAACATATCCGAGATACATAACATGTTTTTCAGTACAGCTAGACAGGGGGCCTATAACAAACAACAATAACATAGAACTTAAGTAAGTCGGATACCAACCTTAATGGCCTCAATATTTTTTTGCTTGATATCCGCTGGGGAGTGAAGTGAAGTGAACTTTGCTAGTGAAGTCACAAAGGCATCTCTATGGGTCTTCATTGACATCAACGAAGTAGCATGGATTGCATAGTGGAAGCCTTCCAGACATAAGTGGATAACTATCAAATCATCACTCTGGTCTAGAGGCACACTGAATGCAGCAAGCATAGGAGCCCAACAAGCCTCAATCATAAATCTGAGAATAACCACATCTGTCGCAGCATAGTAGGTTGACCTGCAAACTCAAATTAAATTACCGCATCAGATCAAAGACGCCTAAAAGATGGAAACAATTTTAGGAGTGTAGATCCGAGTTGAAATGAAGACAATGTGACACAAAGACATGGCTGTTACGACAGACAAGATTGTTAACAACTTCTAATGCAAGGAAGAGTGCGTGATCTTACTCTGATTTGCGAGCTTTTTCCTTAAACTGCTCTTGCATATGCTTCATCAGATCATCACTTGTTTCCACATCTGAATCTCCCCCCTGTTTACGGATCACTATGTTTAATATACCATCCAAACCAAGCATTCTGTTTGAGCTTGTGGATTGTTTCTGTTGCAAACTTAAGTCATCTTCTTTCATCTTTATCTCTTTCTTTGTTATCCGTTCATACAGCGATCTCATGTACTCGGCAGGTAAATCTTTTCCGTCGTCTATTCCCCGATTGTTTCTAATAAAGTCATCGGCAGACATCTATATGTTCCATAAGGAAAAAATGTACAAAGAACCTCATCAACATTCTATCTCAAATTCCAGAATAATTGTTCTTACCATATAAAATGGATAAAACAAACCTTGTTCTTCACCATGGGATTGTGGGCATCTGTATTGAGCATGATCACAGAATATGCAAGAACATAAGCTGTGTCTGCGCTAGTAAACACCTTGGGATTACACTTGCAGTAACGTTCAGCAAACTTTTCCATGATTCGGTCAATCTTTTGCGCTTCTCCTGGCAGCCTAAAACCTTCCAGAAAGGTTCTTATTGCCTCATCAAATTCCATGTCTTGGAAATCAAAAGAATCCACATACGCATGCATCACCTTGAGATGTAACTCTTCTCTTTCCCCAAGATAATCGCCTATCAAAGATTTATTTAACCCTGACGCATCTTTGAGAAAAGCTGCTATTTCTTCAGGAGACTCACCCACCTTACCCGCATTGATGAGAAACTCAATGCCTTTTGTTGGCTTCCGATTAAAAAGAGAAATGCCTTCCTGGGACAAACATTTAAATTGGTATTAACGACCACATGACAATTATAGGATGCCACTCTTCTGAATTATCTGCTAAATACCCAATCATCTTTGACATTCTTACCTGAAGTTCGAGCTTGTAAGCCCGGCGCTGCTCGATGGCCAGAGCATCAGATGTACCTCCTGAAGATTCAGAATAGGTATCTGATCCGTCAGCAGACTCATCAGCATTTCCATTTGCCAACTGGGGACTTCCGGGTCCCAGCTCGATTTCAAGTACTTCAGATTTATTCAATGAACTAGAAACTGGTAGGCGCAACTGCTTGTTCAACCATTCTCCCATTGATTTCAATACGGCTACTAAGCATTTCATGGCTTCAAGTTTCATAGCTGCCTCCTGAGGTGGTAACAGCGTTGAAGATGTAGCATTAGGAGCCCCTTGAGCCGTTTTAAGTAGACCATTGACCATCCTAAACATGATCATACAGAGGAAACATAAATTACGCAAACAACTTTCACCTCATTAAAACTAAAACAATGAAAAGCAAAGCATCAAGGAACATAGCATACCTCTCAAAAATATTTGATGAACTGACATCACAATCGTAGTTCAAGAATATATCAACCAGGATTTGTGGATCCAAGCAAAGCTTGTCGAGAAACCGAAGAACAATCATCTTCTGTTGAAAATTAGGTTGAGCAACATTCTCCACGACCCTAAGAACAATCATTGGGAAGAAAACTCCGATTTCTGCTTTTAGTCCAGCCCGAAATCTTGCAACCAGACTGATAAAAATAGAGCAAGAAAGCTGGAAGATAATCATAAGAGTAGAAGCACTGTTCTTCAACAACGACAAACACAAATATTGTTTGATAGCACCTAAGAACCTGTACAACAAAGATAGCAACCATCAGAAGAATAAAAAACTGACTATTCTTCAAACGGTGGTTAGATCTTTAGTCAAAAGAAGATACCTTTCGCTCGTCCTAAAGACATCTCCAGCATTTTCCAACAAGATCTTCAATAACTCAAGAGCCAGAATCTTCCCTCTCATCGACTGCGGATCTGTCGAAGACTCCTTTGGAGCCGTCTTCATAGAAAGCTTACACAGAGCCCTGAACACCAAGTAGGCATCTCTACGCAGCTTATTCTCTATCTGAACCTCTAAATCGTCATCTCTCTCAGCTTCCACGTCTGCAAGCTCCCCCTTCCTTCCCTCTAGAGCCGACTTATACATACTGATCTCCCAATACTTAGCGTCCAACATGTCCTTATCAGTAGAGTCCAACAAATCCGTCGGATTCGTGGTCTCCACCGTGGTACTCCCCAATGCCACATCTTGCCCTACTGATCCCACCATTGTCGGGTTCAACACGCCGTCGATATCCTGCATGATCTTGGTGATAAAACCCTGAACAAACTGCGTCATTGTCCCATCTGCATCTGATTTCTCAACCGGCTGCATGAGCTCCGCCACTACAATGGGCTGAATCGGAGCAGTTGACGAATCCGCCTCCATTCTCCGGAACACAATCACCAGTATCTGAATCAGAGAAGCCTTTGCAGTCGTCTGATTCACCACGTTTTTGCTTCCCAAGTAAATATCGTAGCAAGTACGTACAATCAGAAGCAAACAGTCCCCATGGATCCTCAGCGAGATGGAGTTAATCGCGGATAACAGAGCCTTGAGCACAGGCAATTCAATCGCTTCGTCTCCTAAATCATGGCACTTACAAACAGACTCGATCAATTTGAAAAGGAGGAGAGACTCAGCTCCACCGGATGGATCAGATTCACCGCGAACGTAGCCATGAGCGATGAGTTTCTGAATGCAATCGATAGCAGGTTCGACGATCTTCACGAGGCCAGTGCCACAGGCATTGATCAGAGGGCTGAAGATGTGTTCAGAGTCAGCGAGCGAGTACTCGACGGAACCGCCGTCGTTAAGTGGACCGGGAACAGAGGAGGCATCAGGATCGGAGCTAGGTGGAGATTTCCGCGGCGAATTTAGCAGCTCGATGACGGATTTGCATTCGGTAGCGAGCTTGGAGTGTTTCCGCCACGACGCGTTCTTGACGATCTTATCTAGTGCTGGTGTTACGACTCGACTCAATCGGGAATCGACTTCCGAGGAAGCCATTCCCAGTTTTCACGGCGAGCTCAGCGACTCAACCTTACACAGATCTGAAGACTACCGCCTCAACACCGAGTCGCCTCGGAGCTCTAACGTCCGATCCACGGCAACGAGTTGGCTCAGCGAGTCTGACTCAAACCTCGCAGGGTACAGAGCAAAGATGTAGATGTGAACGGAAACGTTCAGATCGCCTTGTAGTTTGATTTTTCTGCCATCGAAATGAAAATACATGACCCATTTACCCTTTAATTGACACTCGACTCTTAAGAGGCAAATTGTAATTTGGGAAATTCAGGTACCCTTTGGACATTTTACAATTCGGCGTTCCTAAACTGTTGACCGCCGGGAAATTCGTAGCCGGTTCCCGGTCTGGGGTACTTAATTAAACCGAAAGTCAAATTTAAATTAATTAATAATCTTGGACAAATTAGAGTGAATGAAACCACGTTTTTTTCTTAATCAAGTAGATTAGACCATAATTAGCTCCCTTAATTACGTGTCACTTCCCATAAAAATCATAAGATGAATAAATACCAAAAGCAAAAGTTGATCATTTTACAATAATCAAAAGTGAGAAAGTTAAAAGCTTACAGATTCTTGGTTAAATAACTTACAACAATGTTATATATGCAGAGAAACAATCTGGCCTAACTTAACATAAACACAACAAAGAAACAAACCCCTTCACTCTCTACAACATACAAACAAAAAGCACCCCTGAAGCTGCGTATGAAAACATTTATATACATTCTGATTCCCCAGTTATGAATTAGGGATTGATATGCATATGTGCGTGAGATAAAAGAGTTAGAAACTGGTTATAAAGGCGAACCTTACCGTGTTTCTACAAATTCTCTCGGTGTCTGAATCCATTGTCTTCACAAGGAGAATCATGCCATTTGGAGTTTTCTTGATAGAATCTATCGACTTGTATACCAACTAAACCTACATCTGATACTATACCTTCATTGTCTCTCATCAGTTTTGTTAATTTAGAATCTTCCCAGTTCAGAATGCTCTTCTTATCAAAGTCATTGCACTTTAACCATTTCTCAGGCTTACATGTTTCAGACATGATATCCTTTGGACTTGTACACGCTGATGGTGGCGTTATCTGTTCCCAAGGAACAACATCACCAAGGCTCCTGCCAATATGTTATGTATCCTTCCCATCTCCATACAAATGCTCATGGTGATGGTCACTCCAATGAGCTAAATCATTATCTCCAACAAGTCTTTCATCTGAGGGTGCCTTGTCAGAAAGCAAATCCGTCATTCCCTTAACACCCTCATCATCGATATTCTTGATCTTGTTGAGCATCTCGAACAACTCTCTTGACACTGAACCCAACATCTCTTGTGGAATCTTCCCAATCTTTCCTTCTAGAGTGCCAAGTTCAGTCCTTAGTTCCTGCACCTGTTGCAACACAGTAAAACACATATCTCCACCATCATCTTTCTCAAATGATCCAGTTTCTTCAGTTTCTAACTCTTCCCTCACACCATGCACTACATCTTGGTCCATAGAAAAACCTTATGACCAACAAGCCGATGCATGATTCTCGCATTACCATCCATTGCCCCAGGCTCATGTCCTGAATGAACAGCGTACATCTTAAAAACAGCTATTCCTTCTTCCTGATACACAAAAGTCTTATCCTTTTCATTGTAGTTAGCAATGGGGACAATAGCTCTAATACTAAAACCACAACCGCATCTCTTAGACTGATAAGGCTCCCTCTTCAAAACCCAAGACTTCTTCGAAACAAGCTCTCCAGCTCTGTGACAAGCATAATCCTTAACCTCTGCCATAAACGACTTATACCTAATATACTTCTGCCTAATACAGAGCACAACCTTATGCTTAGCAGCTAACTCCAGCAACCTATCGGGAAAATTCCGAGCAGGCACATCAAAAGACTCTGTATACTCAAATCTCCACCGCTTGTTACTCGAACCAAAGCCACTCACAGCGTTACATACACCACATGCTGCTACACAAACCCTAATAAAGCTCTCTGGAATACCATACAACTTAACACCTACGGTCCACACTTGCTTAATCCTCTCAATAGTCTCTTTAACCCCTAAGTGTTTCAAGTCTCCATCACCGTGGAAACCCATGACAATGTCTTGCCACTGGTCAACGTGGGAGACGAACTGGTGGGTATTGTTTCTAAAGCAGAGAAACTTGTTACCAGAGGTCGGATCAAGACGTGCGGTGAGCTTGTCCTGTATCCGTTTCCATGCCGTGAGGTAGGCAGTGTCCTCGTTCAGATCTTTCCACACAGAGCGCCATGAAATGAGTACGGAGGTTAGAGTGGCGTTGCGGATCTCTTTCGGAGTACCAAGACGGCCTTGGCGGAGGCAGAGGATCATGAGGGAGTGGGAATTGGAGTTGAAAGTGTAGAATTGAGATGAGATGTGTGGCCCAGGGTTGATGAAGTCCCAATCTCTGAGTTCAGTTGAAACCCTAGGGTTTGACGGAGGAGTGGTTTTGGGGATGGGAGGATAAGCGTCGTCTTTTTCGTCGGAGGAGTGAATCAGGGAGTCTTCGGATGAAGAGGAACAGAAGAGGATGTATTTCGGGAGAGAAAAGGCGGGATCGTCTTTGGGATTGTGGTGATGGTGGTGAATGGACGGTTGTGATTGAGGGATTGTGTGTGGAGGTCTGAAATCATGATGGTGGAAGAGATCTTCTTTGGTTTTGTGAGCATTCATTAGGAGGGTGAAGAAAATGCAGAGGAAGAAGAAGACGACGACAATTTTCAGTGTTTTTTTTCCAATTATTTTCGATTGTCCGAGACAATACGGATGAGTCCGAGGCTGTACATGGCCGTGCTTCTTTGTTGGATGCTCAAATATTTGAGCATGCATAATAAAGTTTAACGATAATGTTGTTTGTTTGGTAGACGCAGCTTTGTGCGGTTGCGGCTGCATTGGCAGCGATCTTGATTCAACTGCTGATTTATCTGGTGTTCAGATTTTATAAAAGGTAGACGCAGTGTCTAGACGCAATTAACCGTGTCAATCAGACAAACAAAATTTAGGAGAAAAATAGCTGCATCTGCATGAAGCTACGTCTGCCAAACGAACAACACTAATGTTATAAAAATTGCTGTGAGAATTATTGTTTAAGCAACGCCTTTGCTAACTTTTTGATCGTTCAAACTGAATTTTTACATAAATCGATTTTATAAAATTGATTTTAAGAAATTGATTTTAAAAAATTGATGTGCTCGTAACTGATTCTCTGACTAGGTGTCGACTAGACTGATTTTTAAAACTGCATTAAGGGTCTTTTAGGTATACATTGTTCAAAAACTCGTTAGGTGCTATCCATACGATGTACCCCGACTTAGTGAATAAGTGAAAATGATGAATTAAACAGGGAGTAATAGCCAACTTTTCCAAGGGCTTATCAAGTTTATTGCTTATATAAAAAATGACATTCTCTTGTAAATAACTACAAAAGTCAAACGGAGAAACTTAGTAAGAATTTTGCTTTAATAGTATAGATATTCAGAGTTTTTTGTTTTCTATTTTAATTATCTAATCTATTAAAACTGAAGTACAAATAGAAATTAACCCTTGCTTTTATCTAATATTTACAAAGAATGCCACTTGATATTATTCTTGGATCCAAACATCTAAAAATTTAATTTTTAACAAGAAAAATAAATAAATATGGGCTAAGCCCATTAACAACTTTTGTCATTGGAATTCAAAACTTTATAAAAAAGTGTATATGTGTTTTCCAAATTTTTATAATAAAAACATAATTATACATATATATAATATTAAATTAGTTTTATTTTTTATTCATATTCATATAAGGTACCCAACTATATTTGAACTATCAAAAGATAATAATGTTAATAATTTTTGATAATAATCTGAACTTATTCATTTATAATAAGTTAATAACAAAATCATGTAACTTTCCTTAACAATTTAATGACTAAAATACATACTAATATTTATTATAAATAGTTATATAGATAAACAAATACAATGTATTATTCATTTGTACGATATATATCTAATAAAAATAACTTATGTAATTTATAAATTTAAAATTTTAATCACTATATAATACATATACACAGTTAGGTCTAGGACAGATCGAATATCCAGAGTATTTTAAGATATACGGATTTGGATATGCATTCGTCGAATTCGTGAAATTGTTATCCAGATATTCGGGGTTAGATATTCAGACTAAAATCCGAATACACACAGATATTCACACTAACTATTAACCATCTATTTATTCTATTTAAAATTATTATTTAAAAAACTTAAAAATCATTAAAATTTAATAAAATTAAAGTTTTACTTATTTTATATAAAAAATATATATAATATACATAGATAAATATATTATATTTTAAATATTTAATATTCGGATTCAGATATCTAAACCTAAATTTTACTATCCAAATTTGTATATGAATCAGTCGAATCCGTAAAATCACTATTAGGATCTCCCAAATATCTATTTTGCGAAACAGATGAGATCCCCGGATCGGATAACGGATATCGAATATTAAATTCTAATTATTTCTACAGTTATATCAAACAAATTGCTTAAAATATTTCACATTTATAAAAATAACACCCGCGCGGGCGCATGGGTAAAAAACTAGTTTTTATTTAAATTTGTAGTATTTAAAGTAACTAGAAATTGTATTTCTTTTGATTAATCAAAAGATAATTTTGTGATTATGAAAAGATTATACTATAGAGACAAATTAAGGTTAATCTAAACTATTAAAACAGAAGTACATTTAATAATTAGCCCTAAATTTTCCTAAATAATTACCATCTCATGCCAACTGGTTAAAACACAGTAGTTTCATTTAATTTCGTATATCATCCATTCATTTATAACAACCCAAATCGGTTACCTATTATTGTTGCTATACCAAAAGAATTCGGTAAACCAGAACTAAGCTATACTATCTAATTAATTAAATCATACCAAATAAAACCTTATATAACTCTGAAACAAAACCAACCTAAGATTGTAAACAAAAATACCTCGGTAGTAGTATAAACTTTGATCACATGATTTATTTCCAGACGAATTGTTTCTTGATTAATGTTGGTTTGCAAAATCAAAATCAATTTATTTGATATATATATATATATATATATACCAATTAATTCTCAATCGAAATGATTCACAATAAATATGTTGTGCTATATTTTTTATCAAATGTTTTGATGATTTTCTTGTAAAAAAACAAAATTAGAAAAATATATTTTCAATTCAATTCTTCAAGGCAATAATAAATTTACGTAAATAAAAATAACTTTTGTGGTTATTTATACAAATATACTAATTTTGAAGATTAATAAACAAATATAATAGATATAAAGACTAAAATAGACCTAAAAAAGTTTTTATCTCTAAAATAGCACAAAAAAAATGACCAAATAAAATTTATTAAAGAGTGTAAATATAAATTTATACCCCTTGGGTTAATTAATCTAAACTTAAGGTTTAGAATTATGGGGTTGGGTTTGGAGGTGATAATTATAATTAATTTAAAAAAAATATTAAAATTTTTAAAATAAAAAGGTGTATTTTGATCATTTTTTTAAAGTTTATTTTTGTGACAAAAACTTCAAAAGTTCTATTTGAGAGATTTGTCCATTATAATATATGGATGATCCAAACACAATAAAAATGATATGTAGCAACATGTTATAATCAACAAATATGTAATATTGTAAGTGTTATATATGTATTCTGTTAAATATATATACTATAAATTTATGAAAAATACATCCGCGCGGGCGCGCGGGTCAAAAGCTAGTTTTATACTAAGAAGATAAATAGGCTGAATTTTTATTATATTTTGATAAATTTTCCCAAAAAAATTGTATAGGGTTCCGTAAAGTAAAGAGACGGACCTGATTATAGTGATGGTTGATGAGAATATGCGATGGAATATGAAAAATATTTGATAATTTTATGTCTTTTATATATCTTTAAACTGAATTATCCAGTTACCTTTTATAAAATCCTGTAGGATCAGATATGGAGCCAAAAAAAATTCAAAAAAAATCAGAACAACCCTTTTTCAAAACCAAAGCCTTTATTACTCCGTTACGAAATCTGGTCCATCAAATTAGTGGAGAAAATAAAAAAAGGAAAGAGCGTTTTCATCCAACGACTAAAATAACGCCACGTCGTCACAAAACCGTGAGCGTGGGATATGTAACGGACCCTCCTCCCGCTCCCTCTTCAAAAATTTGATTTCGTATCAGTTATCTCCACAAAATACTTATAAACCCTAATCTCGCTCTCCTTCGATCATCTCTTCTCCATCTCCACAACTTTCTTTTCTTGGTGCTTGATCGTTGATTGAGGTAGGTTCTCTTTCCAGAATCTGAGTTTAGACGACGCAGAGACTTACGAAACAATCTGTTGTTAGGGTTGATAGTAGGAAATTCGATTTACATTCTCTAATTTACATCTCTGTAGATTTTCCATCACGATGATTCGAAGTTCGACGGAGCAGTTTTCGCGAATCGAGACTACATGTGGATTGTTGCTCTGCCAATTGCAGGTTTTTTCTCAAAGAATATGTTGAATACTTGATAGATTCCATCATGTTCTCTTACTATGTTTAGATAGATTATAAGTCTACTGGGTCGTATTTAGAATCTATCATATGATGGAAAGATTGTTTATTTATGTAAGATTTGTTCAAAACTTGGTTGTTTATCAGGAAATATGGAGTGAAATGGGAGAGAATGAGGATGAAAAGGACGCTGCTTTGACTGATATTGAGAAAGAGTGTCTCTTGGTTTACAAGAGGAAAGTTGAGGAGGCTAGTAGGTGTAAAGCGAATCTGCTTAAAGAGATCGCTATGGGAAGAGCAGAGATTGCAGCCATTGGATCTTCTATGGGTGGACAAGAGATTCATGTTAGTAGTGTGATTTGATTACTTTCTCTTCTTTTCTTGTGTGAGTTAATGATAAAGATGTTTCCTTTCTTGCAGAGTAACAGCAGGGTGGGTGAGAACTTGAAGGAGGAGCTTGAGAACGTTAATGTGCAGTTAGAGGAGCTGCGCAGAAAGAAAACTGAGAGAATGAATCGGTTTAAGGAAGTTATTGATCAGTTACTGAACTTGTCATTTCAACTTGGAGATTCTACAGATTATTTTAAGAAGCTTGGTGCAGAAGAGACTGATCTTTCGCTTCATAAGCTTGAGGAACTGCGTAGGCAATTGGCCGAACTCCAGAATGAGAAGGTTTTAAACTTTATTATGTTAGTATATGAGACGTGCAATTTTCTTTGCGTTTACTTTCCTTATGATATTTTGTACTCTGTTCAAATTCAAACTGTAGAGTAAAAGATTGGAAGAGGTAGAGCATTTGCTGGAAACGCTGAAGTTGTTGTGCTTGGTGCTTGGTGAAGAATGGAAGGACATGATAAGAGGGATACATCCATCTCTGGTTGATTTCAACACCAGAGATGTGAGCAGAAGTACTATTGATAAGTTGGATATGATGATTGAGAATCTACGAAGGGTCAAGTTACAGCGAATGCAAAAGGTTGGAAGTCTGAGCTCTTTTTGAGAATGTTGTGAAAATTTATCAGGCGTGCTTACAGTTTCTGTCTTCACTTGTTTTTCTAGGTTCAAGATCTTGCAGTCTCCCTGTTGGAGTTGTGGAATCTTCTCGACACACCTGCGGAAGAGCAGAAGACATTTCACAATGTCACCTGCAGCATTGCTTTGTCTGAATCTAAAATTACCGAGGCCAATATACTTTCTGTTGCTTCCATTAAAAATGTGAGTGCACAGGAAAAATACTTGCTGGTTATCTGTTGAACACAAGTTTTAATAAACTTCGGTTTGTTTTACAGGTTGAGGATGAAGTCATTAGGCTTAGCAAGCTCAAGATAACTAAGATTAAAGAGGTGATCCTTAGAAAGAAGCTTGAGCTAGAGGAAATATCAAGGAAGGTGCACATGGCACCCCAAGTTCTTAAATCAGAGAACTTTTCAATTGAAGCTATAGAATCTGGTAAACCATTGTTAGAAAAGCTTCTCTCACTGCTTATTATAATTGTCGATGGACATATGCTAATAACAAGGGTTACTTTCATCTTTTTCAGGTGTCAAGGATCCTGAACAGTTGTTAGAGCAAATTGACTCCGAGATTGCAAAGGTCAGAGAGGAAGCTTCAAGCAGGAAAGAGATTCTAGAAAAAGTGGAGAAATGGATGACAGCATGTGAAGAAGAGTCATGGCTCGAAGAATACAATCGAGTAAGACATTTACTCTCAAACTCTTTCGCTGCTTCAGTTTTTCGTCTACTTTGGATTCTCATGATGAGAGACACTTAATCTCAAGCCATTGAACATTATTGGATTCTTACGTTAATAGGGACATTTAATCTCAATCTCAATCTCTTTCTCTGCTTCAGCTTTTCCTCTAAACATTATTGGATTGTCAGGATGATAATAGGTACAATGCGGGAAGAGGAGCTCATCTTACATTAAAGCGTGCAGAAAAAGCTCGTATACTTGTCAATAAACTTCCTGGTAATATTTGGAGTCATCTAGATTATATGACACCACCCATAAGTTTGGTTACCTTGAATCTTGGAATTTGATTTTTGTGTTTCCAATGCTTTCTTCTGGTATTGATGCAGGGATGGTGGAGGTTTTGACCGCCAAAGTTAATGCTTGGGAGGATGAAAGAGGAAATGAGTTCTTGTACGATGGTGTAAGTGTCTTTACTCATCAACGACTCTGTTCTAACTTCTACGTACTTATCAAATCAATATATTAACACAAAGGCATGTTTCCAATGATAATTGTCCAGGTTCGAGTTTTATCGATGCTTGAGCAGTACAAGACGTTATGGGAAGAGAAAGAGTTTGAAAAACAGAGACAAAGAGTAAGGAAAAACTAGTTTCACAAGTAACCAGTTCTTAAAACATTTGGCAATGTGACACTGTTGTTTTCGTATTAGGATCGGAAGAAACTCCATGGACAACTCATCACAGAACAAGAAGCACTTTACGGGTCAAAGCCAAGCCCAGGTAAAAGCGGAAAGAAACCATTGAGAACTGCCTTACCTTCTTCTGCCATGAACCGGAAACTCTCCCTTGGTGGTGCCATGCTTCAAAGTTCCAAGCCTGAGAAGGCAACACTCAACGGCAAAAAGACTACTTACTATGACCAGAACGCTCCTAGCAGAAGAGAGTCTACTATCCCAAATCCTTCAGGTATTACATTAACACAAGTGTGTGGTTTACACTTTACAGAGACTAAGAAAACGATATTTATGTTTAGTGAATTCTGTCAATATGTATAGGAAGGAGAAACTCAGAGCTTCCTGGTCGTCTCAGAACAAAGAACGTTCCGGCTACAGGAAAAGCTGTGATGAACAAAGGGAGATCTCCACTGCTTAGGAAGCCTCTTTCACCTGTTACTTCCAATATCTTGAACTCCCCAGAAGATCACAAGGATGCATACACAATAAAGTCATCTCCTAAAACCAACGAAGAGAACAGAAGAACAGCGGTTCCAGTCTCTGCACCTACAACCCCAGCAGCTTCAGTTGCTATGTCGGAGGCAACAACGCCGTTTACTCCTGCGTCCAAGGCTGTGAAGAAGGGGATGTACGCAGAAGAAGGTGTTGAGTACTCGTTTGAAGAGGTTAGAGCCGGTTTTTGCTAAACCGTGACAAAAATCTGGTTTCCTCGTTGACTTAGAAAGCTGGAAAATGGATTCGGTTTGACTGCTTTTGTAGGAATTTTCAGCAAAAACACATTTTGTGTTTGTTCTTCAGTTGAATACTTTCCCATAGTGGATTTGTGTAAAACGTTTGCGTTTAGAATACAACCGGCTTTATGGTTTGCTGTTGACAAAACTTTTGTATTTGTCATGAATCATTTGTTTTTAATTTCCTAAAGATTTGAGAGTTGCTTACAACGCAGTAAGTACTGATTAGTCCGAGTGTTCAAATCTTGTAAGCTAAGCTGCTTAAACGTACATTGATTGAGTGGGATGTGTCCAAATGATTAGTGTTCCTAAACACAACAAAAGCAAACCTCAGCTACAACTAGTACAACGGTTTGGTCATTTTGGGATTAGAAACATTTCCGGTGAACCACGGATGGTCCAGTCTCGTCGTAGTCAGCTTTAGTAACATGCTGATTCTGTGGAAACACCACCTTGGCTAGTATTGCTCCTCCTACCCAAGCCGAGTACAAACCCAAGTTCTCCGGCATATATTCAGGTGGTTTCACCAGCATTGGCCTAATAGCAGATGAGCACAAGTTTGCTTCTTTCTGAAACCTGCCTTCGAATCCTGCCAATGAAGATTACACCACAACCCTAAGTTTTTTTCCAAACAATATCAAAACGTGAGATTGTACAAGTTAGTAGTACCTGTCATGGAGGTTGTACCACCACAAAGCACAGTGTTCTCCAAGAGTTGCCTATGGTTCTCAGATGATACCGTGGAGATAATCCGGACAAGCTGTTCAACTATTCCATGCTCCTGGAGGCCCAATATTGATGGCTGAAATAGAGCTTCACCAACAGAGTATCTTTCTCGCCCAATGCTTATCACCTAGATAGAAGACCATCATTCTTTATATCTATTTGTGAATAAGGCAACAAAAGTTGTAGACTCTTGATTTTTGTAGTCATACAAACCTGTCCATCAGGAAGCGTATGCTGCTCGTTCTCACAGGTTTGGGTTTCCTCGTAAGCAATCTCGTCCTCGGCACAGCTTGCATATTGTTCCTTCAGTGTTTCAACATCAGACATGCTTAGATTCACCAAAGGGTTGGACTTTCCAAGCTCTTGGGACAATAGTTTTGTAAGATCGGTTCCACCAAGCTCAAACCGCTTCGAGGCAATGTGCTGCACAGCACCTTCAAGAACTGGGGCAATATCTGGGTACACCGGAAGAGAGTTAAAAAACACTGAGACACCAATTACAATGTTATAAAAATCATACATAACATCGTCCTGATCATAACCAGCTACATACACAAGGAACCTCCAATCTACTAACTTACAGGACAACAATCATTGGTTTAACTAAACGTTTCAGAGCATGTAAGAAGGATTGTAAAGGGACACAAGAACTCCAGTAACATAACCACATAAAAGATGGAAACATGACAATGCGAAAAGACACAAAATGGGTACCAAGTTATTATACCTATCAATCACAAAGTTAAAACATCATACATAACAACATCCGGATCATAATCGGCAACATACACAGGGAACCTCCAAACTAGAACAACTCCAGTAACATAAACCACATATAAGATACAAATATGACAAGCGTGAAAAAGACACAAAGAGTAAGATCCTATCACAACACAGGAAAACCACGTTACTATTATACCTATCTTCCCATGACCAATATCAACAGTGCAACCGGAGATCCTCCCAACAGCATAAAGAGACAACACTGCTTGTTCTGATGCATAGAATCCAGACACATTGAATGTTTCAAACATCAACTGCACCAATTGCTCCCTAGTAGCCTGCTCCCAAAACAATCATTTAAGAGAACCAACTTAACTTCATTTACTTTAACAACAAAATGGGTCAGAATAAAAAAGAAACTTGTAAAGTTCTAATCTTTTCAATCAAATTAACTTCATTTACTTTAAAAAGAAAATGGGTCAAAAAGAAACTTGTAAAATTCTAATCTTTACAATCAAGAACAAAGTTGAGAAGATAAAACAGAGACCTTAGGAGTAGAGAGAGGATCAGTGAAGAGTATATTGCCTTCGTTTCCCTCCTCCCATCCAAGGCCAGTGTACACAATGTAACGCAACAGATCCTCCATAGCATCCCAGTCTCTAATGAACCCTCTTTCAATAGGGTCAAGTGTGACATCTTCTAAAACAGTGGTGGGGTTATCAGACCCATCATCAACCACTCGTTTCATCTGAGATGGGATTATCATTGCAGGAGACTGATCAGGAATCGCTGCTCCTGCTTTCAGGAGCTTAGACCCAGCATCAACAACAAGTGCTTCCATTATTCACACAAAACCCTAAATTCACAAACCACCAAGAAGAGAACTTGAGAGTACGTTATCAAGTTAGCGACAGAGACGGAGAGAGAGAGAGAAAATGGCTTTTCGAGGTCCCAACCCACCTTGAATTGAAAATGGAAGAAGCTTTAGAGTGAGTGAGGGACGGAAACAGAATCGAAGAAGAAACAACGTTGATAGTGTATTTCGGTCTAAAGCCCATGGCCGGTAATGTTATATAAAGTCCATGAAATATATTTGACAGTCCAACTTTATTAATAACTAGTGGTTTGTCCGCGCTTCGCGCGGGATGTTATATCAATTATCTATGTGTTGTATCTTGTTAATTTTTTAATGTGTTTCATTTTTTTGTGTTAAAAACTATATCATGTTGGATTATTGTATTTAATTTATTCTATTGAAATTTGTAAGTTTTTTTTGAGCAATTCTTAAATTTTGTTTTTGTGTACTCATTGGTAGTTGTGTATTTTAATAAATTATCATAAATAAAAAGATGGTTACGCGCTTGATCGTCCCATATATAAAGATGTACTAATCTTGACGTGCTTGAAATGTTTGGTATTGAAGAACTTTGGGTTTTTGTTGAAAGAATATGACTTTTTACATGTGTTATAAACAAAACTACAACAATCAGTAGTTTTGTTCATGTTTTGAAGATCATTTCTTTTGATTTTGTTTTCCTACAACATATGTTTGTTCGATTAGCTATGAAATAAATGCTTAAAACATCAGATTCGGCTAAAAGATTGTATTAGAATTTTTATTTGGTACGTATTTGTGTTGTCCGAGACAACTAATAAAAGTGTTTGGTTAGAATTGTCTGATTAACTATGGTGATTGTATTAGAATTGTCTGATTAGCTATGGTGATTGTATAAGAATTTTTACTTATAAGTTTTTCTTCACCATATGTTTATTCGATTAGCTATTAAACGAATGTTTAAATGCAATTAACTTTACGTTTGTACCCAAAATTTGTATGGTGGAATATTATGGATGTTTGCATTTACTGACAATATTGTTGTTGTATTACTTATCTGAATATTATATGAATGAGGGAAAGAAATCACTTTTACCTTCTATTTGATACAATTATTAATGTTTATTTTTTTGAATATTTTTAAAAATACCTAAGTATGAGATTTCATTAAGGAGACAAATATATGTATATTCTTGCTTTATAAATATATAAATAAAAATAATTATTTAAATAAAAAATGATTTTATAGTTTTTGAATTATACCTTTTCAAATTCAAAAAAATTATGAATATTTTATCTTTTTGATTCTTTCTTAATTTTTTGAATTTC
The DNA here is from genome assembly GCA_905132885.1 of Moricandia moricandioides. Lineage (NCBI taxonomy): Eukaryota > Viridiplantae > Streptophyta > Magnoliopsida > Brassicales > Brassicaceae > Moricandia > Moricandia moricandioides. Next base: position 40,483 of record CAJHQQ010002195.1, read on the forward strand.
TTTTGAAATTCGAGTTTTTATGAAACTATTTTAAATTTTTTTATTTTAAGTTTGAAGTATTTATTTATATATTTATTAAAATTCTAAACTCCACCTTTTAAAACTCCACCTCTCAAATCTAAACCTTAAGTTTAAATTAGTTAACCGTAGAGTTATAAGTGTTATTTACCTCTTTGAAACCAGTGATAAATGGTTAAAGTAAATATGAAATAGATATAGTTTAAGCAATTTTCAAGAATGAAATGAAAACCAGTTTTTATGGTCGTTTAGAAGGAGTATCGAATATGCTTTTATGTAATTTCTTTTGGGTTCATCCTTCCTTCGCAAAATTCTGAGGCAGACTCTGTGGCTAAGTCTGCTCTGGCTCTGTGTAACCTAATCTCTTCTAATGGAGTGTGAACCTTCTAAGTTATGATTGAATCTTACGTTTGCTTCTAATGGAGTGTAAACCTTAAAAAAAATCCCTCCTTTAAGATGTTTTGTGTAAATCTGTGACAGACATATGTAGCATGCCTTTGATTAGTTGTTTCCGTCCCATAATTTCTTCGGATCGCTTTTATCGTTAGGACAACAAAAAATAGCTAAATCATTTTCTGACCTTCTTTCTTGTCTTAACTAAGATTAAACTGAATGTTTTGTTCTTATTTGTATGTGGCTTTTGAATTCCTTGTAGCTACTTTTCATCGCTTCCATGTGAATAATGAAAGTGTTTCTATGTTAGCTATATGGAATTTACCTTTTTCCATCGAATATATTATTTGCTAAATTTTTGACGATTATAAATGTTGTGGATATGAAAGTCCTCCGATTATTATTTTTATATGTGTACCTTTTTTTTGTGGTCTCACTTGTTGCTTTCTATTTCTCCCGAAGGTTTTGTAGCTCTTATAAGTCCATGCACAAACGTTACATCATAGGAGAAGTGAACTGAATCAAACTCCATAACTTATAAGGTCTTGACTCCTAGTGTCTATATAAAAAAACCGTTACATATCCAGTGGCTTATCAAACACCAGATCATAAATCATCAGCCATGGCCTCACATTCTTATCTCCTTCTCATCTAAGATGTTGCTTGCTTCGTCTCTCTTATCTTATCGGATATTTCACAAACTTCCTCTACACAAAAAGTAGGCTCCGCCAAAAGAACTATGTTCCAGACTTGCCCGGACCTACCCGAACTTCATTCCTGCCACCACAACACTTACATCGCCACCAGCTCATCTTAATTCGTTGCTATCCGACGGCTGGATTGCTTGGGCTATTCAATCAGTTTGGAAGAGCAGTTCTTAGGCGTTGAAGATATAATGGAATTGCTGATGCATCAGCAAACTCTTTTTTTACATATATATGATCATCGTTTCCATAGCCGAACTCTCGCATTAATAAACCAATTCACTACCTCAAGACCAGAGAACCACTCAAATCAAAGGAAGACCAAAGATTGAGCCAACAACAAAAGTATCATCTAGCTACCTAGAATATCATCTGATTCCTTTGAATATCTGCAAAAAGCTTGAGATGTTTATTAATTAAACAAAGATAAGCAAAAAAAAAGAATTTATCGTAATCGACACTTACAGATGAACTAAATGCTCAAAGAACCAAGCGCGGAGTATAGAGACAGTTTTTCATGTAAGCCTCTTTGTGGTCTCCAAGGTGGTCTAACCATTCCAATCTGTTGATGCAAAACTCTATATCATCCCAACCTCTGATCTAAATATCTAAGACATGGTATCTTCTCAAAGTTACATAATAGATGTTAAGCAGTCTTGCACAGTAGCACAAACAGAAGTGTTGATGAACATAAATCTTCTCCATAGAATATTTCGGATCTGATTAGAATATATAAATACCAAATCACCAAAAACAATAATCAAGCCACACTCAGATCAGCGAAGCTTATAGATATTTGTAGATTACAAGTGAAACAAAAAACAAAACCCCACAAATTGATTTCATGGCCAACCAAAAGACACATAAATAAATCACATAACACCCAGTCACAAACCCCACTCGATATGAAGTCACTTTCAGAATAATCTATTATACCCAGTCGGTGTAGGATTTGAAGGCCTTGACATTGAGTGAATGTGATTATGTGTTTGTTTAATAGGTTACGAAGAAACACCAAATCAATTTGGAAGACATGTAGAAAGATAGAGAGATTCTTGCCTGAAATTCGAAGACCAGTGATCTCATTCACTTAAATAGGAGATTTTGAAGTGCTTGGCATCAATGGTACGCGTCTCTTCGTATCAGATTCGTAGTACTCTTCATAATTGGATTAATGTAAGAGATGTGTGGATGATAATGCACAGTGGAAGCGTTATTGCAATCATTACAGACGAATTTGAATGGTAAAAGAAGCGTTACTTTCCGTTTAGAAGCCGGAGAAAGGAATCATCAATCGTTTACTCTTGAGTTTTTATCCTAGGCAATAGAAAGTTGAGGATGAAGAAGGCCACCGAAGCATCATGGGCTTTTCTAAACTAATAAACCCAAAAGCCCATTATAGAGATTTTAAAGAGAACAAAACACTGTGTTTTGATCGGAAAGAGAAGAGTACGAAATAGCGCGTTTTGATTTAAAAAACATGAGGACAGGTGGCACAAAATGCCCCTAGTTGATTGCTGACGTGGACGCCTGTGGAGAGAGGCAATCCAACTTTATTGTAATAGATTTTGGGCATTTCGGTCCAGTCTGTGTAGTTCGTATACGGGGTAGTTTGAGTAGAAAATTAGAGGATATATTTATCACTTTACCTATTTTTCAGTTTGAATAGGGTAGTTTTGGTTGGATTTGGTTTGGTTTGGTTTGGATATTAAAACAAAGAATCAAAAAATACCTTTAAAATTGGGTTTTGGTTTGGTTATTTTAGGTAGTTTGGATATTAGATTAAATATTAAGTATTTTGGATAAAATATCCAATAGTTAGTGTAATTTGAATTAAAAAATTTGATATTTCTGATTACATTTGATATTTCTAATAAAAGAATTCAGATAATTTTGAGTAATTCAAATACTTTATAATAATTTTGTTTCTTTTACTATTTTTCAATACTTTTAAAATTTAAATTATGAACATATATATATATATATATATATATGTTCTTGTATTGATTATTAAGTTCGATTACACTTTGAATATATATATAGCAAATACTCATAGAACGTGCACCTAACGTGCTCTTATAACTTAGGAATTATAAAGACTCATTCTAACTATCTTAACAACATAATATATCCCCTCAAGATGGACGGAGTGATGCACGACTAATCTTCTCTGAAAGTGAACTCAAAATTTTGCAGTTCCTTCAACAAGACTTTTGATTTAAGTTTTATCTTTGTCTTTTTTTCACACCCTTAGCAGAAACTGCAATTTCTATAAGCTTATGGATTCACTGAGGTTTTGGTAATATCTATATGTTCGTTTTGTGTCTGGGGAAATTGATGTATTTTTTGGAGAACATTGATCAGGGGAAGTTCAAAAATTGATTGGCTTGAAAATTGGAAATAGTTTCAAAAAGACCTAAATTTGAGAAGAGATTGTGTCAAAATATAATGTTCATCGGTGTACAAGTCGAGGCCAAGCCAATCTACCGCAACTGAAAACCATTGACACGATCGTTCCATTTGGTTTCTGTTTTTCTTTTTCTTTTTTACTTCTACTAATTCAATATAAGAAAAAGGTTCGAAATTACAACTTCTATCTCAATAATCGTTGAGACTTAGGAACTGACTAAAGAGGAACTACTCCTTCCGAAAACAATGAGTACAGAAAACGTAACCCCTACAACAAACAATCATTAGAGTAGGTTGCTTTCATTCACAAAGAGCTCCTCAAGCCAAGATGGGTGTCCTGATGCCACATATGACTGAACCCTACCTTGTCTTGTGACACTTTGAGCAATGAAAGAAGCCCCTCTATTTGTTTATTTCTTTATCACCAATAGCTTATACTGATTTAGGCTTTTCAATCTTCGCTTGATCTCTTCCACCTGAAGCCCATAAGCCGGCCACCCTTGGGGACGAACTACTGCATCAAATAAATCATTAAACTCCCCAACCATAATGATTTTCTTATACCGCAGACTGACCATACTCTCGACTGCCCACATGATTGTATAAAGCTTGGCATCTTCCTTGTTGATCACTTCGGAAAAAGCTCTCCTACTGTGACCCCCGATGATTCCTCACCACCCATGCAACTCCCAAAATATTCCTTCTTTTATCCCACTCAAAGGCAACATTTCACATCAACCAATCAAATGGAGGAGGCCTCCATGTTATAGGGTTCTTCTCCTCCCTCGTCTCTACCTCTCTCGCGAGCTCTCTGTCCACTACTTGAGCCAGATACCATTCATCCGAGTTCTCTTTTGCTTTCCTGGCGACATCAAATGGTGACCAAATTCTTCCAGAAAAAAGAGATCATTTATGCTTTTCCATATCGCCCATAAAGTCCTGATGTAACCATGGCCGAGGCAGCTGATCATCAAACAAAGGACAAACCAGGATGGAAGAAAAGCGAGCATACTGAGCTAAATGACCTGGATGAGCTAAGTGACACTACCTTAGAGTTGAATGAGAGTGACACTGAAGCTGCCATGGACCTAGCTGGACAAGTGATTTTTGGCCCAAAAAAAGAAGATGGATCAGATTTGTTTCTCTCAGCCCAAAAGAAGTTCAAACCCAAAGTTAAGGATCCATTATCTCTTTCTGATGAATCAGCCACGAAATTCAAGTCCAAGAAACCATTTGGATGTGTTTTGGATCAAGTTTCCCAAGAAGAAGTATTGCAGCCCATGGAGAGTTCATAACAAATTCATTATGGGTTTGTTTCAAGCCAAATTCGACCAGCCCTTTGTTCAGTCCATTTCAAGCCCATTCCCACCAAGAATACCAAGAGGGAGTCATCAAGAAAGTCAAGGTCGTGGTCAGGCAAAGAGACATTCAACAAAAACCTTATTATGGTCCAAAATCAAGTCTACATTCCTAGTTTCTAAGTTTCTTGTTTTCTGCACTTGTCTTTTGGTTTCCACATCTTTTGTAACCTATATAAGTGTAGGCACGACCAGAATAATAGACATTCACCTTTTTATCAAAATTCTCTCTAAATCTGTGAATCCCTTGTTCATCCATGAACACTGATTGCTAGGAGTTCATTCTCTGCAAGCAAAACTTGTCTTTGATCACAAACAGAGTTCATTCTCTTGATCTTAGACACATCTACACAACATCTGATCAGTTCATAGATCATTTCTGAAGATCATCTAATCAATCCATCCATAATCATCAAAATCAACTCAGATCTCTCTCAAAATCATCAGATATTCCTTCAAAAGAATCAGGGACAAAAGGATCTCCTCTCCAGGGGTTCATCAAGTGGTATCAGAGCAGATTTGAAGGCTCTTGATCTCTGGTTTGATTCTGACTTTTCACATTCTTTCTGTTTTTGGGATTTTTGATCATCTGATCTTTGTTCTCTTTATCAAACATTATTTTCTGTCTATCTGTTGTATCTGCAAGAGGGCCAACCAGATTATCAAAAAAAAAAGAAAAAAAAAATTAATATTTTTTCAACAGCAAACCCTAGCAGAAAATTAATGTGTGCAAAAACAGATTCCGAAAACCCACTCCTCGGATGAGGCATCCCAGACTCTGCCTACACTTGTCTAGCAAAGGTACACTGAAAGAGTAAGTGGTTGGTTGATTCACCATCCAGACCACAAACTTGACATCGAACATCTTTTTTCATTCCTCTTGCTAAAATCTGATCCGCGACCGACAAAGCATTACTTAGGTCAAGAGTTTCCACAGGAAGATTTTAATCTTAGGGAATGTATGCGTTCGCCAAATATTTTCCTGAATCTTCCTGTTTCTCGAGTGGTTATCTATTAGATCAGAAACGTTGAGGCCAACATCAAAGGAGTAGTTCTTAATTCATGGAGCTCTCTTTCCTTCCATAGGATCATCTAACCATTTGTCACTCAATACCTTTGTATTTCTTCCATTTCCTATACACCGAGACAATCCCTTTTTCAGAAGTTCTCTGCCAAACAATAGACTGCACCACGCAAATGATGGCCTGTCCCCTAACGCTGCGTCTCTGTTTTATTTAACCTTTTTTTTTATAATATATGTAGTTTGAACTTGCGCATCATTTACGTTATTGAATTTTTTAATAATTGACGACAACTTTATGGTTTAATTAAATATGTGTTTAACTTGCATAAAGAAAATTCCTTAACACAAACTAATTTTTATTTGTTAATAAATACACTAACTACTTTGGATCTCTACTTAGTACACGAACTGATTTCTGTTTCACATTAAATACATAAACTTTCATATTTGTACATTCTACACATCGATTTAGACTACATCAACTATGTTTAACAGAAGATGATGTGATTAAACTGTGAAAAACATGCTCACTCTCAGTCAAAACCTCTAAAATTGATTGAACCCTAATTCAAGTTAGTTTCAATTCGAGTTTAACATCATAATCCGTTCCAACCTCATTTGTTCTTTTTCTTCTTCTTCCTTTTAATTTTCCTTTATATTGTTTCGGAATGAAGTCGATTTAAACATTTTTCTTCCTCTTTTTCACGTCATGGAAATCGATTCACTTTGAAACGATATAAAGGGAAATTAAAGTGTAGAAGAAAAAAAAAGAACAAAATTTGGAGAATAAAAGAGGCTGGAACAGATTATGGTGCCAAACTCGAATTGAAAGTAATTTGAATTAGAGTTTAATCGATTTGGAGATTTTGACTGAGAGTGAGCGTGTTTTTCACACTTTAACCACATGATGTGTAAAATGTGCAAATTTAAAAGTTTGTGTATTTAATGGGAAATAAAAATTATTTCGTGTATTAAACGAGGATCCAAAATAGTTAGTGTATATATTAGCAAATGAGAATTAGTTCGTGTATTTTAAAGAAATTTTCTTTATGCAAGTTATACACGTGTTTAGTTAAAAAATAACGCCGTCGTCACTTCTGCTAAATGTAGTTGACACAGTCTAAAAAAATATGTAAAATCAGTTAATTTCAAAAGTTTTTGTATTTAATAGGCAACACAAATTAATTCGTATATTAAACAGAGATCAAAAATAATTCATGTATTTTATTAGTAAATGAAAATTAGTCAATGTATTTTTAAGGATTTTTCCAAATCATATCCTCTATATATTAAAGGAGAAACATTAGAGTTAATGCGTTCACACTAAATTGACCACGTGTCAGCCTCACAACAATTTTAAATTGAGTATGCTGATGTGTCGTTTGCATAGAGTCTCTTACAAAAAATCAGGTTATTAAAATGGGAATTTGTATTGTATGACCATAAGAAAAATTATAATTATCTAACCATATGAAGTAAGTGTTAGAATACAATACATATTAATAGTAAAAGGAGACGAAAATGCCCTTAGAATAGAACAATCAACCATTTACATTGATGTGAGTTTACAAAGAAAAAATTGAAAGAAAAGAAGAGGCTCAAAGGAGAACGATGACGAGATGAAAAAAATAATCAACTGATAAGACAAAAGAAAATAGAATCGAGAGTAAGACATCATGAGAGGAGAAGAAACCCAACATCGGTAGCCAAATAAGTAATTGAACATTAAACTTTTTGAAGATAAAAAAAGGAAGCAATACTGTTTTAGAGAAGATGAACAATATTTATAGATTATTCTATTCTATATTTATTGGATATGTAAAATAGAAAAGAAATCAGATTTCATAATATTAAAAACAGTTTTATGTTTTTGATATGAATTATATGGTCTAGATTTCTGTAACGTAAACTCTAGATGAGCAGAAACATATTAAAAATACAGTTATATGTTCTTGATATGAATCAATTCTACTATACTAATTAAACAATGGTATGTTCTTGATACAAACAATATAATTAGTTTTGTTTTCATTTTTAATATCATTTACCACTTCCACCATAACAATGTCACTAACACCATTGTCTTCTTTTCCGCCACCATCACCAACTCTCATCTCCTTACTTCCTCTCATACTCTTCCACCACTTGAATGAAAAACAATATCCACTCCTCTTCTTTTCCTCATCATCATCATGATTCTCCTCATCTTCTTGCTATTCTTTTTTTTTTCATTATCTTTTCATCTTCGTCTTTTGCCCTCTTTCCTTCTTACCTCCCACCCTCCCTTTTCTTCCTTTTGCTTGGATTGACTAAGGCAGTTGATAATGCATGATTATAATATGCTTAGGCTCTTATTATGTTATGTGGGTTGGGTATTTTCCTTTTGCTTGGGTTGACTAGTGCAATTATAATGGAGGATTTTACTATAAAGATGAGACTCTCATTCAAAAAAGATGAACAATGTTAATATATTGTAATATTCTATTAAATGAGCACAATATATTATGCTTCTTCTTCTCCTTCACCTCTTATGGTGTTTTTTTACTCTTCCCTTAACTATATTAAGAATGCCACCAGTGACAATGACAGTAGCTTCTCTACAAGGGGTTTGGTTGTTATTATATATAACTGAGGTGCTCTGCAATACATAACATTATCATGTACTAATATATTATTAGTATAGTTGTGGGTAACAAATATATATAGGTGGGTATGAACATTTTGGAAGGCTAAGTAAATATAGATAAGCTATTATGTAAAAAGTTTGTAGTATAACGTAGTTGTGTACTAAGACTAGGGTGGCAAGTTTTTATGGCACACCGGGATTTTTATCTGTTTATGCATTGTTTTCATGTTGTTTTAGGTAGGGAAAAGTGGTTGTGGTTTACGTATGGATGGATACACTAAGTACCTTACTTATGTCGCCAATTTGGAAGACTTCGTGGTGTTCTATACTATGCATGTCCTGAAAATATATAGTATAGTATAGTATAGTGTTGTACTATACTATAATGAATACATTTAATCATTCTTTGAATGTCCGCGCACTAAGTTGGTTCCATGAATTAATTGTTTGATTTTCTATATTGTAGAATGAAAGAGTTAGGCTTACCTAAGCGCCTATTTTACACTGGGTTCAAAACAGTTGCTCAGAAGCAGATACACTTTGCTATGGTTTGAGGAACTAAAATAAGCGCAAGTGGATGATCAGCTAGAGATGTTGGCCGATTGAGGCAATTAAACTAGCGATATTAATGATTAACTTTTTACTGTTTGTTTTCATTTTCCCATGTTTTGTTTAGTATCGAAATGTGTTTTTCATATTTATTATGAGTTTAACTTTTCAAGATATCTGGTTTTCACCTACATGCCTTGCATTCTAACTCTCATTCTTATATCAACTCCTCTCATTGGTTGGATTCCATTGAACGAGACAATGTTGATTATTATATGGTTATGAAGTTTTAATGGTACATGATTTCTGTCAAAGTGTCACTTTTATATAAACTTCTCTCAATGGTTTTGTTTCCCTTAAACGAAAATTGTGTCGTGAAGGTTTTAACAACACGCAATTATAGTATACTGTATAATACGTTAAAGCAGACTATATTATGTTAGCTATAATCTAATTTGTTGTATCTAATGGAAACTTCTTTTCACTTTGGTTGTTATAGTTACACATATAGTATACGATTGACTTTTAAAAAAACTTTTCATTTATGTTAACGAAAGATAAGACATACATATGCAACTATTTACACGATTTTCTTAACCATGTGTTTAATACTACATTTCTCATATTGCGTTTTGCCATACTATACCATATCAACCATATAGAACACCTTAGATAGAAATAGACATGAAACATTGCACGTGTTCAGGTCGCGTGAATGACACTTCTACGCGCATAAAAGGACTAAAGCGTGCATGACTGACTGAAACTGTCACATCCCAACTTACCTTTTATACATGGTCATTTCTTTAATTTATAATCTCATTACTGTCATTTGACCAATTCACCCTATTAAAATTTAGAAGTTACCATCTTTGGATTTTAGTTTTATGAATGCTTAAAATAGAGAAGGCTAAGGCGCAGTTTGTAGCTTTACGACTTTGAAGGTTTTCAAATGAAGAAGATTTAAGAATTTGCGACGTTGAATTTATGTCGTCTTAGGAACCGATGGCTTCTCCCATTTCTTTCTCACAGGCAATATAGTTATTGTACACCTTGAAGTCTCAAGTTTCTCCTTGCTGATGTCAAGAATGCATGAGTTCTAAAGCTGAGCTTAACCTTAGCTTTTAACCCACTTGAGGAAACAAACCGGTGTAGAAATGAGTTCTTTCACTGATGAATATTATCCTAATGATCTCAGAATGGAGACAACCGAAGAACCAATCTCAGGGTCTTCTTCAAGCGAGAGTTTAACAAGATTTTAACGCTCAGACACCACTATTTCACAGAGCTTTCATACTCGACAACTCCTGACCTTGAGGAAACTATTACCTTCAAAAACTCATCATGGCTTGACGAGTCATGAGAGTCTACACTCTAGAGTCCTTGGAATTTGAAACCCAAATACCAACCAAACCTTAGTAGAATCCGAGCTTTTTCGCTGTCTTTGAGATTCACTTGCATGTATTTAGGAAATCATGCAAGCATACATGTTCAAAGAACACAATAACGAAAGTCTTGCATTAGGAAACCTTCTATTGAAGTTCAAGATATTGAGCTGTGGAGTATATTGTATGGTGTTTTTTTTCTGTCAGGCACACCAACCTTTCAAAGTTTTTTTCTTTACCTTTCTGAAGGATTGATCAACCATTTGTCTTCAATATCTCCACTGACCTGTTTGATCTCTTTGAGATTCATTGGCATATATTTAGGTAATCATGGACACATGTTTTCATTTCAAGGAAAGAAGTGAGAAAAGAGCCACATGAATTTGTCCTCTATAACTAGGAATTAGTACGAGTCACCAAACAAGATAACCACAAACAAAGAACTTCATTACGATCAAGTTTCTGAGAAGCCAAGATGATAATTATAGTGTTTTTATCATAGTAGTTCTTTATCTAGCGTAAATAGATAAAAATCAAGAAACAATCTTCAACAATCTTCACTAATACTTTCACACGTGCATTTGCTTTTTTTTTTATGTTGAATAAGACCAGTGGTCGATTTTCAAAATCATATTTTATGGTTAATTTAAGTTCCTATACCAAACAATTGCACTTCGATTAAACCGAGATCGCATGTACGGGAGAAATCGAGTTGAACCAAGATCGCTAGCGGTGGGAAAAAGAAATGACAATGGCGGTTTACACATAAAGAAAATCTTTTGGAAATCGAGTTGTGTTGAGTGATTGGCAATCTAAAGTTTCTGATATTGAATGACATATATTCTGCAGTTTCATGTTATGGCGATATGTATAATAAAGAGTGATTATCAAGATATATATATGTAATAATGTGCAATTTTCAAAGATATTCTGCATTAGAATTAGGTACATTGAACGTATATAAATTCCCCTTCTCCTATTCATTCCCATAAACCCGAAATCTTACAATTCTTTTTTTGCGAAGAGTAATGTAGATAACTTTTGTGTCTGATCTAAAACATTCAAGTCAATGTGGAAGATTAGGATGAAGATCATATGTTTATGGAAGCAGTATTCAGCTGATGGTAGCCTAACTATTGAGATGGTTTTCATCGACTCTAACGTAATGCTTTTGTTATCTTCATCTTAGCGTATTATATAAACTTAATCATGCTATCGATTTCACTATTTAAGTTTTGGCTATTTTTTCTAATTTGTAGGTGTTAAGATCAACTCTTTTGTCAAAAAGGATCTGGTGAATCAATTTGATTCATTCTTACTATTTGGTATACATATATTTTGGTTTATCTTTGTAATAATGATTTATCTTAAATAATTGGGTATAGCTATGTAACAAATTTAGCAGGTGGTTCTCAAATTATATTTGATACTGCTATCCCCGAAATTTAGTACTTCAAGTCAAAGTACTAATATTATACTAAGTATTAATTTCTTATTTTTTAATATATACTAACAAAATTATGTATAATATATGAAAAAATGTTATGGAAGGATTCCAGTCAACATATATTGATGTTTCAAAGGAATTTCTATCACCTTTAAATTTAACATGCCTTACTCTATTTATGTTTACATTTGATTTTTACAATATGATTTTTATATTAATATCATTCTTTATATTAGAAGTGATGAAATTTGTATCGTTTCTGTAATGGAATTGAGTTTGTTTTTGGCAAATTGAGTGAATGTTGTCATTCAAAATAACATAATTTTTGGATACTCTAAACTTGACATCATTGTACGATAAACAGTCAACAGTTTGTGTATTTACTAATACGATTTAGGTTATATATATATAATTACTAGAAGACTAACCTCAACCAATTGTCGTTGTTGGTATTCAAATTGTTATGCTTTCGCAAAAAAGTTCTTTAGTGAAATAGCTTTGTCGATTAACAATTTATGTCCTCTGCATGTCGTCTTAATCGAATGGAATCTAATCTTCTTTATTAACAAACCCATTTGTACATGAAAATAAGGAATTAGTAAATTTGTTAGGAGAACAAAAATGATATCTTAGGGCGAGAGCTTTGAAACAAATTTTAAACAATATTTTGGGACTAAAAGGTTGATTACTAACCTACAATAGTACATGTCGGGAAGCAATACCAAACTTAGAATATAATTTCAGCCACTTCCGGTTATATTTTTTTGCTCTTACATCGAATTGACTGAGCAAATCAGAGACCTTTTACTTTCTCTTTTACGAGGACTTTAGCAAACAAATTGAAGGGTTTTATTCGCGTTGTCAGATTGAATTGAAAGAATTGCAACTGACATGATAAATCTTGAAGTCTAATAGAGAAAAAAAATTAGGGATTACAAAATAACAAAAAGATTGATTCAGAATGATATTAAGACAAATCAGAAGAGTAGAATCACAAATATACATGTCTTAATCTGGGTTCGTTAAACAAATTGTCTAACCCTAAACTTCCTTCGTTTGCCATCGTCAATTTTTTTTTTGTTTTTTCTTTAGCTGTCGTAAATAACATATCCCCCTTCTCTGTTTATTTTTGTCTGTGCCTATTTTGGATCTAACCCATCACTGTCGTCGACAGAAGTGTAAGCCCATTTATAAAACAACAAACTTAATTTTGAAGAGCTTCTGTTTAACGAATTGTTGAAGAATCAACTGGCTTATTTAATATTAAGCCCATTTCGACGACGTCTTTAAGAATCACTTGGCCCATTTTGACGAAGCCCATAATTAAAAACATCTTGAAAAATCTGTGGCATTATGAAGGACCGACATCATGGCATATATAACACAATGAATTGTGTGCATATATAAGATTATATGAATTGTGTTAATTAAAAGCCACATCATTCTCTTTATACTTTCATATATAATGTTAAAAATATGTAATACAACTTCAAATAAATATCTAATCCCATGCGGGTTATTACCTAATCTAAAACTATATTTAAAACTCAACGGTGGCAATCCTATGGCTGTCAATTGGGTTGGACCATACCCAAATAGATGTGTCTAATTAGACATTTTATTTTTTACACCCAAAGCACTCACACCCATATTCAACCCAACTCCATTTACACTCAAACTCAACTTCACCCATGTCCAGTTGGACATAACCCAAACCAACCTATTTATAAGTTATTTTTAATATTACCTCAAATTAATTAAGAATCAATTTATGCACACTCAATTTATTAATTTATACTAACAATCAAATATATTAAATCTTTAAATCCAACTATAAACAATCAACCATTAAAATTATAGCAAATTTTAAGTTCAACCATAAATCATAATTTTGTTTTCCCGCCAAGACCGTAAAATTTTATTTTCCCGTCAAAACCATAAAATCTTGGTTTCCCTCCAAAGCCGTAAGATTTTGGTTTCCCGCCAAAACCATAAATTTTTTGTTTCCCTCCAAAACCATAAAATTTTGGTTTCCTGCCAAAATCGTAAAAACATGTTTTCCCACCAAACCCGTAAATTATGTTTTCCCGCTAAAACTGTAACATGTTTTCTCGCCAAAACTGTAAATCGCCAAAACTGTAAAACATGTTTTCTAGCCAAAACCGTAAAAACATGTTTCCCCGTCAAAACCGTAAAATTTTATTTTTCACACCAAAACTGTAAAATTACAGTCTCGCCAAAACTTTAAAGTTCCATTTTCTTGTAAAAACCGTAAAAACATGTTTTTTTGCCAAAACCGTAAAAACATGTTTTCCCTCCAAAACCTTAAAATCATGTTTTCCTACCAAAACTGTAAAAAATACATTTTTCCGTCAAAACCGTAAAAATACGTTTTTCTGCCAAAACTGTAAAAATACATTTTCCCAAAACCATAAAATTTTGTTTTTGTCAAAACCGTAAAATCATGTTAATTCGTCAAAAACATAAAAATCATGGTTTTGGCGAGGAATACAACGGATTTGACGAAAATGTGTAATCATTTTTCCCGTCAAAATCTGAATTAAGTTTTCCGCTAAAATTGTGTTTTTATCAAAACATTTGATTTTTATTTTTCGTAAAAATTGTGTTTTTCATCAAAACTATAAAACTATATTTTATACAAAAATCATGGAAACATGTTTTTAGAAGTCCATGGACACCCATTGTACATTTGGTTTTTGCCCAATTAGACCATAGACAAATTGGTGTTTTTGTCCAATTAGACCATTTGTTAATTGGATGCGTCGAGTCCACCAAAAATGAAGTGGACTGGGTTAGCCCATGGGCAACCCACCCACTTGACACCTCTAGGCAATCCCCATGGGCATCCCATGACGCATCCTTCTACCAGACCCAAATAGTAAGAGCTCCTAATGATGTCCTCTATAATCCACATGACTATCAACAAGGTTAAACACTTCTGGTTCTGTCCAGAGTTTGGGATCTCTTCCTATCGCCCAAGTGTTGACCAAAATCCTTGTCTTCAGGAGAATATCATAGCCTTGAACTCTCATGTGAGACATTGTTTCCCTTGGGAGAATAAGAGGAGCTGCTGGATGTAATCTGAATGTTTCTTTGGTTACCAACTGCAAGTAAGGAACTTTGTCGACATCTTCTTCGGTGATTATCTCTTTATTGTTGCTAAGGCAGTCTCGGATCTCTTCTTGAACTTTTTTCATCAGCTTAGGTTTTTTTTTGCGAGCTCAATCATTGCCCATATCTTGGTGATGGCCACTGTGTCTATCCCTTCCAGAAATATATTCTACCAACAAACCAATATAATAAGTTAAATTAAACCAATAAAATCGATAAAAGTAGGTTAAAGAATTCTTGATTTACAGCAAGAAAGCCCTTGATATGATCTACCGTGAGCTTCAAGGAATCATTTTTGTCTTGTGTATGAATCGCATCCAACATTGAATCAATGATGTCTTCATGATCTTTAGTTCTTCCAGGACTCAAATGGTGATCAATCACAAGCTGAAAAAGAGTATCTAGCTTGACGAAAACATCGTTGAGACTCTTGTGTTGTCCATAACAACCCATCCTAGGAGTCGATCAGCCACACTGCGACCCACTCGTAATCGATCTCGTTATAAGAGATCTCGAGGTCGCCAGGGTTCTTATAGACACCGGAAGCACAATCAACGTCATCTTTCAAGACACTCTTAAACGGATGAACATCGAGTTAGGTGAAGTTGTACCATCACCTAAGCCGCTAACCGGTTTCTCTGGCATAACATCAATGACCCTTGGATCTATCAAATTACTAGTGGCAGCAAAAGAAGTCACCAAGATTGTCGATTTCGCGGTCATCGATCACCCAGTCATCTACAACGTCATCATGGGCACACCTTGGATAAATGCCGTGAAGGCAGTCCCATCAATTTACCACTTAGGCATTAAGTTCCCAACTCACAACGGGATTGTCGTAATTTGGGGCAGCTAGAAGTAGTCAAAACGCTGCTTCCTGGCTGAACACCGCAATGACAATTTCCAAGCGCTCGAGGATAGCCTAGGCATCAGCCGAAAGTACTTCGGGCAAGGACAACCCTGAACCGTCAATTCTAGCAACGGCCAGCGAACAACCAGTTCCAGTTCCCGACACTCCCATCCTATCAAAGAAAACAAGTCCAACATAAGACGTCGACTCAGCAACTGACGCGGTCGACACAGACACAACGGCCGAGTAAACAGACTCGCCCAAACAAACAGAACTACGAGAAGGCTTGATCCTCGAAAGAGGTATGTAGGCAGCTCGTCAAAAGACGAGTTCAACTATCCCCCTCTCAAAAAAAGAGAGGGGGAGTGGGTACATATACGAACACTCGTATATTCCCACATTCAGAAATAATTTTTTTTTTGAATTGTACCCGGGATTTTCAAAACTTTCTCGACAATAAAGACTTCTTTATAAATTCGTAAATTGTCTATCATCCCGCAAAGAAACACTATGTCGTACATCTTTACACAAACAAAACGATTATCGCGCCATCCTAGAAAAGGAAACTCGCGAAAAATTGTTCTACCACAAAACGGATAAACTCTCCACCGTCCTATCTCGGTTGAATCATCGATTCCCGATCAAATCACGAGACCTGGTTCCATACGCTCAAAATGTTACTTACGCAAAGTGAGTTTTCGAAAAAATAGGCGAGACGTCATCTTAATTTTCGAGATAAATAATTTTTAGTAAGCCGTGAGTCATGAGTCATTTGATCATAGTTTTTGTCTAAAGATTTTTTGTAAGCTGTGGGTCATTTCATCATAGTCTCTGTCTAAAGACTTCTAGTAAACTCTGGTTCATTTGATCATAGTCTCTGTCTAAAGACTTTTAGTAAACTCTCGATCATTTGGTCATAGTCTCCGTCTAAAGACTTTTAGTAAGCCGTGGGTCATGGGTCATTTGATCATAGTCTCAGTCTAAAGACTTCTAGTAAAATCTGGGTCATTTGATCATAGTCTCTGTCTAAAGATTATTTAGTAAGCCGTGGGTCATTTAATCATAGTCTCTGTCTAAAGACTTTTAGTAAGCCGTGGGTCACTTGATAATAGTCTTTGTCTAAAGACTTTTTGTAAGTCGTGGGTCATTTGATCATAGTCTCGGTCTAAAGACTTCTAGTTAACTCTGGGTCATTTGATCATAGTCTCTGTCTAAAGACTTTTAGTAAACTCTCGGTCATTTGGTCATAGTCTCTGTCTAAAGACTTTTTAGTAAGCAGTTGGTCATTTGATCATAGTCTTTGTCTAAAGACTTTTTGTAGGCCGTGGGTCATTTGATCGTAGTCTCTGTCTAAAGACTTTTAGTAAACTCCTGGTCAATTGGTCATAGTCTCAGTGTAAAGACTTTTAGTAAGCCATGGGTCATTTGATCATAGTCTCTGTCTAAAGACTTTTTAGTAAGTCATGGGTCATTTGATCATAGTGATCATTCTTTGTCTAAAGAATTTTTGTAAACCGTGGGTCATTTGATCATAGTCTCTGTCTAAAGACTTTTTAGTAAGTCGTGGGTCATGGGTCATTTGATCATAGTCTTTGTCGAAAGACTTTTTGTAAGCCGTGGGTCATTTGATCATAGTCTTTGTCTAAAGACTTCTAGTAAACTCTGGGTCATTTGATCATAGTCTCTGTCTAAAGACTTTTTAGTTAGCAGTTGGTCTTTTGATCATAGTCTTTTGTCTAAAGACTTTTTGTAGGCCGTGGGTCATTTGATCGTTAGTCTCTGTCTAAAGACTTTTAGTAAACTCCTGGGCAATTGGTCATAGTCTCAGTGTAAAGACTTTTAGTAAGCAATGGGTCATTTGATCATAGTCTCTGTCTAAAGACTTTTTAGTAAGTCGTGGGTCATTTGATCATAGTGATCATTCTTTGTCTAAAGACTTTTTGTAAACCGTGGGTCATTTGATCATAGTCTCTGTGTAAAGACTTTTTAGTAAGTCGTGGGTCATGGGTCATTTGATCATAGTCTTTGTCGAAAGACTTTTTGTAAGCCGTGGGTCATTTGATCATAGTCTTTGTCTAAAGACTTCTAGTAAACACTGGGTCATTTGATCATAATCTTTGTCCAGAGACTTTTAGTAAACTCTCGGTCATTTGGTCATAGTCTTTGTCTATAGACTTTTAGTAAGCCGTAGGTCATGGGTCATTTGATCATAGTCTCTGTCTAAAGACTTTTTAGTAAGCCGTTGGTCATTTGATCATAGTCTTTGTCTAAATACTTTTTGTAAGCCGTGGTTCATTTGATCATAGTCTCTGTCTAAAGACCTTTAGTAAGCCGTGGGTCAAGGGTCATTTGATAATAGTCTTTGTCTAAAGACTTTTTGTAAGCTGTGGGTCATTTGATCATAGTCTCTGTCTAAAGACTTCTAGTAAACTCTGGGTCATTTGATCATAGTCTCTGTCTAAAGATTATTAAGTAAGCCGTGGGTAATTTAATCATAGTCTTTGTCTAAAGACTTTTAGTAAACTCTCGGTCATTTGTTCTTAGTCTCTGTCTAAAGACTTTTAGTAAGCCTTGGGTCATTTGATCATAGTCTTTGTCTAAAGACTTTTTATAAGTCGTGGGTCATTTAATAATAGTCTATGTCTAAAGACTTTTAGTAAGCCGTGGGTCATTTGATAATAGTCTTTGTCTAAAGATTTTTTGTAAGTCGTGGGTCATTTGATCATAGTCTCGGTCTAAAGACTTCTAGTAAACTCTGGGTCATTTGATCATAGTCTCTGTCTAAAGACTTTTAGTAAACTCTCGGTCATTTGGTCATAGTCTCAGTCTAAAGAATTTTTAGTAAGCAGTTGGTCATTTGATCATAGTCTTTGTCTAAAGACTTTTTGTAGGCCGTGGGTCATTTGATCGTAGTCTCTGTCTAAAGACTTTTAGTAAACTCCTAGTCAATTGGTCATAGTCTCAGTGTAAAGACTTTTAGTAAGCCATGGGTTATTTGATCATAGCCTCTGTCTAAAGACTTTTTAGTAAGTCGTGGGTCATTTGATCATAGTGATCATTCTTTGTCTAAAGACTTTTTGTAAACCGTGAGTCATTTGATCATAGTCTCTGTCTAAAGACTTTTTAGTAAGTCGTGGGTCATGGGTCATTTGATCATAGTCTTTGCCGAAAGACTTTTTGTAAGCCGTGGGTCATTTGATCATAGTCTTTGTCTAAAGACTTTTAGTAAACTCTGGGTCATTTGATCATAGTCTCTGTCCAAAGACTTTTTAGTAAGCAGTTGGTCATTTAATCATAGTGTTTGTCTAAAGACTTTTTATAGGCCGTGGGTCATTTGATCGTAGTCTCTGTCTAAAGACTTTTAGTAAACTCCTGGTCAATTGGTCATAGTCTCAGTGTAAAGACTTTTAGCAAGCCATGGGTCATTTGATCATAGTCTCTGTCTAAAGACTTTTTAGTAAGTCGTGGGTCATTTGATCATAGTGATCATTCTTTGTCTAAAGACTTTTTGTAAACCGTGGGTCATTTGATCATAGTATCTGTCTAAAGACTTTTTAGTAAGTCGTGGGTCATGGGTCATTTGATCATAGTCTTTGTCGAAAAACTTTTTGTAAGCCGTGGGTCATTTGATCATAGTCTTTGTCTAAAGACTTCTAGTAAACTCTGGGTCATTTGATCATAATATATGTCCAAAGACTTTTAGTAAACTCTCGGTCATTTGGTCATAGTCTTTGTCTAAAGACTTTTAGTAAGCCGTAGGTCATGGGTCATTTGATCATAGTCTATGTCTAAAGATTTTTTAGTAAGCCGTGGGTCATTTGATCATAGTCTTTGTCTAAAGACTTTTTTTAAGCCGTGGTTCATTTGATCATAGTCTCTGTCTAAAGACCTTTAGTAAGCCGTGGGTCAAGGGTCATTTGATAATAGTCTTTGTCTAAAGACTTTTTGTAAGCTGTGGGTCATTTGATCATAGTCTCTGTCTAAAGACTTCTAGTAAACTCTGGGTCATTTGATCATAGTTTCTGTCAAAAGAATTTTAGTAAAATCTCGGTCATTTGGTCATAGTCTCAGTCTAAAGATTTTTAGTAAGCTGTGGGTCATTTGATCATATTCTTTGTCTAAAGACTTTTTCTAAGCCGTGGGTCATTTGATCATAGTCTCTGTCTAAAGACTTTTAGTAAACTCTCGGTCATTTGGTCATAGTCTCAGTCTAAAGACTTTTAGTAAGCCGTGGTTGATGGGTCATTTGATCATAGTCTCTGTCTAAAGACTTTTTAGTAAGCCGTGGGTCATGAGTCATTTGATCATAGTCTTTGTCTAAAGACTTTTTGTAAGTCGTGGGTCATTTGATCATAGTCTATGCTAAAGACTTTTTAGTGAGCCGTGGGTCGTGGGTCATTTGATCATAGTCTTTGTCTAATTATTTTTTGTAAGCCGTGTGTTATTTGATCATAGTCTTTGTCGAAAGAATTTTAGTACTCTCGGTCATTTGGTCATAGTCTCAGTCTAAAGACCTTTAGTAAGCCGTGGGTCATGGGTCATTTGATCATAATCTATGTCTAAAGACTTTTTAGTAAGCCGTGGGTCATGGGTCACTTGATCATAGTCTTTGTCTAAAGACTTTTTGTAAGCACTAGGTCATTTGATCATAGTCTTTGTCTAAAAACTGTTTGTAAGTCGTGGGTCATTTGATCATAGTCTCTGTCTAAAGACTTTTAGTAAACTCTCGGACATTTGGTCATAGTCTCAATCTAAAGACTTTTTGAAAGCCGTGGGTCATGGGTCATTTGATCATAGTGTCTGTCTAAAGACTTTTTAGTAAGCCGTGGGTCATGGGTCATTTGATCATAGTCTTTGTCTAAAGACTTTTTGTAAGGCGTGGGTCATTTGATCATAGTCTCTGTCTAAAGACTTTTTAGTAAGCTGTGGGCCGTTTGATCATAGTCTTTGTCTAAAGACTTTTTAGTAAGCCGTGGGTCATGGGTCATTTGATCATAGTCTTTGTCTAAAGATTTTTTAAACCGTGGATCATTTTATCATAGCCTCTGTCTAAAGACTTTTAGTAAACTCTGGGTCATTTGATCATATTCTTTGTCTATAGATTTTTTGTAAGCCGTGGGTCATTTGATCATAGTCTCTGTCTAAAGACTTTTTAGTAAGCCGTGGGTCATGGGTCATTTGATCATAGTCTCTGTCTAAGCACTATTTATTAAACCGTGGATCATTTGATAATAGTCTCTGTCTAAAGACTTGTAGTAATTTCTGGGTCATTTGATCATATTCTTTATCTAAAGACTTTTTAGTAAGCAGTGGGTCATTTAAAGAATTCTAGTAAACTCTGGGTCATTTGATCATAGTCTATGTCTAAAGAATTTTAGTAAACTCTCGGTCATTTGGTCATAGTCTCCGTCTAAAGACTTTTAGTAAGCCGTGGGTAATGGTCATTTGATCATAGTCTATGTCTAAAAAACTTTTTAGTAAGCCGTGGGTCATTTGATCATAGTCTTTGTCTAAAGACTTTTGTAAGGCGTGGGTCATTTGATCATAGTCTCTGTCTAAAGACTTTTTAGTAAGCCGTGGGTCATGGGTCATTTGATCATAGTCTTTGTCTAATGATTTTTTGTAAGCCGTGGGTCATTTGATCATTGTCTCTGTCTAAAGACTTCTAGTAAACTCTGGGTCATTTGATCATAGTCTCTGTCTAAAGACTTTTAGTAAACTCTCGGTCATTTTGTCATAGTCTCTGTCTAAAAACCTTGAGTAAGCCGTAGGTCATGGGTCATTTGATCATAGTCTATGTCTAAAGACTTTTTAGTAAGCCGTGGGTCATTTGATCATAGTCTATGTCTAAAGACTTTTTATAAGCCGTGGGTCATATGATCATAGTCTCTGTCTAAAGACTTCTAGTAAACTCTGGGTTATTTGATCATAGTCTCTGTCTAAAGACTTTTAGTAAACTCTCGGTCATTTGGTCATAGTCTCAGTCTAAAGACATTTTGTAATCCGTGGTTGATGGGTCATTTGATCATAGTCTCTGTCTAAAGACTTTTTAGTAAGCCGTGGGTCATGGGGTCATTTGATCATAGGCTCTGTCTAAACAGTTTTTTAGTAAGCCGTGGGTCACTGGGTCATTTGAATCATAGTTTCTGTCTAAAGACTTTTTGTAAGCCGTGCAGTCAATTTGATACATTAGTCCTCAGTCTAAAGAATGTTTAGTAAGATGTGGGTCATGGGTCATTTGATGATAGTCTTTGTCTAAAGACTTTTTTGTAAGCCGTGGGTCATTTGATCATAGTCTCTGTCTAAAGACTTTTAGTAAACTCTCGGTCATTTGGTCCATAGTCTCAGTCTAAAGACTTTTAGTAAGCCGAGGGTCATGGGTAGTTTGATCATAGTCCTGCCTAAAGACTTTTTAGTAAGCCGTGGGTCATGGTCATAGTCTTTGTCTAAAGAATTTTAGTAAACTCTCCGTCATTGGTCATAGTCTTTGTCTAAAAAACTTTAGTAAGCCGTAGGTCATGGGTCATTTGATCATAGTGTCTGTCTAAAGACTTTTTAGTAAGCCGTGGGTAATGAGTCATTGATCATACTCTTTGTCTAAAGACTTTTTGTAAGCTGTGGGTCATTTGATCATAGTGTCTGTCTAAACACTTTTTAGTAAGCCGTGGGTCATGGTCATTTGATCATAGTCTTTGTCTAAAGACTTTTTGTAAGCCGTGGGTCATTTGATCATAGTCTCTGTCTAAAGACTTCTAGTAAACTATGGGTCATTTGATCATAGTCTATGTCTAAAGACTTTATAGTAAGCCGTGGGTCATTTGATCATAGTCTTTGTCTAAAGAATTTTTGTAAGCCGTGGGTCATTTGATCATTGTTTCTGTCTAAAGACTTTTAGTAAACTCTCGGTCATTTGGTCATAGTCTCAGTCTAAATAATTTTAGTAAGCTGTGGGTCATGGGTCATTTGATGATAGTCTTTGTCTAAAGACTTTTTGTAAGCCGTGGGTCATTTGATCATAGTCTTTGTCTAAAGACTTCTAGTAAACTCTGGGTTATTTGATCATAGTCTCTGTCTAAAGACTTTTAGTAAACTCTCGGTCATTTGGTCATAGTCTCAGTCTAAAGACATTTAGTAATCCGTGGGTCATTTGATCATAGTCTCTGTCTAAAGACTTTTTAGTAAGCCGTGGGTCATGGGTCATTTGATCATAGTGTTTGTCTAAAGACCTTTTGTAAGCCGTGGGTCATTTGATCATAGTCTCAGTATAAAGACTTTTTAGTAAGATGTGGGTCATGGGTTATTTGATCATAGTCTGTGTCTAAAGACTTTTTAGTAAGCTTTGAATCATTTGATCATAGTCTCTGTCTAAAGACTTCTAGTAAACTATGGGTCATTTGATCATAGTCTCTGACAAAAGAGTTTTAGTAAACTCTCGGTCATTTGGTCATAGTCTAAGTCTAAAGACTTTTTGTAAGCCGTTGGTCATTTGATCATAGTCTTTTTCTAAAGACTTTTTAGTAAGCCCTGGGTCATGGGTCATTTGATCATAGTCTTTGTCAAAAGACTTTTTGTAAGCCGTGGTTCATTTGATCATAGTCTCTGTCTAAAGATTTTTGGTAAGCCGTGGGTCATGGGTCTTTTGATCATAGTCTCTGTCTAAAGACTTTTTTTAAGCCGTGAGTCATTTGATCATAGTCTCTGTCTAAAGACTTCTATTAAACTCTGGGTCATTTGATCATGGTCTCTGTCGAAAGACTTTTAGTAAACTCTCGGTCATTTGGTCATAGTCTCTGTCTAAAAACCTTTAGTAAACCGTAGGTCATGTGTCATTTGATCATAGTCTCTTTCTAAAGACCTTTTAGGAAGCCGTGGGTCATTTGATCATAGTATTTGTCTAAAAACTTTTTTTAAGCCGTGGGTCATTTGATCATAGTCTTTGTCTAAAGACTTTTTGTAAGCTGTGGGTCATTTGATCACATTCTTTGTCTAAAGAGTTTTAGTAAACTCTCGGTCATTTGGTCATAGTCTTAGTCTAAAGACTTTTAGTAAGCCGTGGGTCAGGGGTCATTTGATCATAATCTAGGTCTAAAGACTTTTTAGTAAGCCGTGGGTCATGGGTCACTTGATTATAGTCTTTGTCTAAAGACTTTTTGTAAGCAGTGGGTCATTTGATCATAGTCTTTGTCTAAAAACTGTTTGTAAGTCGTGGTTCATTTGATCATAGTCTCTGTCTAAAGACTTTTAGAAAACTCTCGGACATTTGGTCATAGTCTCAATCTAAAGACTTTTTGTAAGCCATGGGTCATGGGTCATTTGATCATAGTGTCTGTCTAAAGACTTTTTAGTAAGCCGTGGGTCATGAGTCATTTGATCATAGTTTTTGTCTAAAGATTTTTTGTAAGCCGTGGGTCATTTTATCGTAGTTTCTGTCTAAAGACTTCTAGTAAAACTCTGGTTCATTTGATCATAGTCTCTGTCTAAAGAATTTTAGTAAACTCTCGGTCATTTGGTCATAGTCTCCGTCTAAAGACTTTTAGTAAGCCGTGGGTCATGGGTCATTTGATCATAGTCTCTGTCTAAAGACTTTTTAGTAAGCCGTGGATCATTTGATCATAGTCTTTGTCTAAAGACTTTTTGTAAGGCATGGGTCATTTGATCATAGTCTCTGTCTAAAGACTTTTAGTAAGCCGTGGGTCATGGGTCATTTGATCATAGTCTCTGTCTAAAGACTTTTAGTAAATTCTCGGTCATTTGGTCATAGTCTCAGTGTAAAGACATTTAGTAATCCGTGGTTGATGGGTCATTTGATCATAGTCTCTGTCAAAAGACTTTTTAGTAAGCCGTGGGTCATGGGTAATTTGATCATAGTCTTTTTGTAAGTCGTGGGTCATTTGATCATAGTCTCTGTCTAAAGACTTTTTAGTAAGCTGTGGGTCATGGGTTATTTGATAATATTCTTTTTCTAAAAATCTTTTGTAAGCCGTGGGTCATTTGATCATAGTCTTTGTCTAAAGACTTCTATTAAACTTTGAGTCATTTGATCATAGTCTTTGTCTAAAGACTTTTAGTAAACTCTCCGTCATTTGGTCATAGTCTTTGTCTAAAAACTTTTAGTAAGCCGTAGGTCATGGGTCATTTGATCATAGTATTGTCTAAAGACTTTTTAGTAAGCCGTGGGTCATGGGTCATTTGATCATAGTCTTTGTCTAAAAACTTTTTGTAAGTCGTGGGTCATTTGATCATAGTCTCTGTGCTAAAGACTTTTTAGTAAGCTGTGGGTCATGGGTCATTTGATAATATTCTCTTTCTAAAAGATCTTTTGTAAGCCGTGGGTCATTTGATCATAGTCTCTGTCTAAAGACTTCTATTAAACTTTGAGTCATTTGGTCATAGTCTCTGTCTAAAGACTTTTAGTAAACTCTCGGTCATTTGGTCATAGTCTCTGTCTAAAAACTTTTAGTAAGCCGTAGGTCATGGGTCATTTGATCATAGTCTCTGTCTAAAGACTTTTTAGTAAGTCGTGGGTTATTTGATCATAGTCTTTGTCTAAAGACTTTTTGTAAGCCGTGGGTCATTTGATCATAGTCTCTGTCTAAAGACTTTTAGTAAACTCTCGGTCAATTTGGTCATAGTCTCAGTATAAAGACTTTTAGTAAGTCATGGGTCATGGGTCATTTGATCATAGTCTCTGTATAAAGACTTTTTAGTAAGCCGTGGGTCGTGGGTCATTTGATCAGTCTTTGTCTAAAGACTTTCTGTAAGCCGTGGGTAATTTGATCATAGTCTCTGTCTAAAGACTTTTTAGTAAGCCGTGGGTCATGGGTCATTTGATCATAGTGTCTGTCTAAAGACTTTTTAGTAAGCCGTGGTTCATTTGATTATAGTCTCTGTCTAAAGACTTCTAGTAAACTCTGGGTCATTTGATCATAGTCTCCTGACTAAAGACTATTAGTGTAGCATCCCCAATCCTGAATAAGGATCATGTGACTGACCATGGTTCGAGGAAATGAGCTAAGGATCATTTAGATCAAGTTACAAACGATCCATGGTCAGGATGGGATAAGATTATGAGGACTTAACCAAATGAGAGGGAAAGAAACGATTCAAAAGAGCTAGACGAGTGTTTTGGCAGCTGTACAAAGTGTACGACCAGCTCGACCAGCTAAACCTAGCTCGACCAAGCTCAGCCTAGCTCAACACTAGTTAGGTCAGCTCATTCAGCTGAACTACCAGCTCACTCAGCTGGACCAGCTGGGGATCAACTCAATTCAGCTGGACGGAGTGTTCGGGTACTGGGCAGTTGGTCCGGGTCCGGGCCGGTGGTGGGCCGAGCTGTTCCGGCCATGGTGGTTAGGGCCTGGCTAACTCTTGGGTAAGGCCGTGGGCTAAGCCTGGTGGTTCTGGGTCTCTGTTTGGGCCTGGTATCGACCCAGGAAGGGTCAGTTATAGGCGAAGGGATGCATGCAGTCAAGAGGTGCAACCTATCGACCAAGTCATGCCCTTTCACCTACAAGTCGTGCCTGTTTGTGGGGCAAGACTTACCCGCTCGTCCTCTATAAATAGGGGGACCCTGTGCACGGAAATAGAGATCAAAGATATAAGAAAATACATAGAGAAAAAGAGAGAGAGTCGGATTCAATAATCCAATATCGAGATGCATGTGTAGGTGATATGGAGACTGTTTTGAGAGAGATCATGGGGAAAGTTGAGAACGAAATTCTGATTGGTTTTGATCATTGTTATCAACACTAAACCTTTCTCCTGAGTCTGGTAACACACACAAATCACCAGGAAAGAAGAGAGAGGGCTGGACTTCACTTTCAAAAGGACGATATATCCTTAAAGGTGGAAATTCGTGGAGAGACAGTTTTGTGGAAGTTCATGGGATGTGAGGCACGATCCATGAATGGATCTTATCATCACTGGAAGTGAATGATAAGACTTAATAAAGGCGTGGTTATTAACATCATGGACGTTCCAGGTAACGGATGTTATTGGCGAACCATCGCCATGGATCATTGATCGGTAAGATCGTGTTTATAGGTTGGGTTTGGTCCAACTGCATCCGGATCTCTTCCTTCTTCTTTTCAATACTGGTTCTTCTTCTCCTGTTCTGTATTTGCGTGATGAATGTTGTGGTTGGTCACGAAATGTCTTGGTAAGGGCCAAGGCCATGTCCGAGTGGAACCAACCACAAACTATGGTTCATGGACGATCGGACGGATGGGTCCGATGGGTCTTAGCCATGGTTCGGTTTCCTTTGTTCTGGAAAGGGAAATTAAGTGGGTTCATTGGGCTTGTATGGGCTATTTGGATATGGCCTTGAGTCGGTCCAAGTAGATTAGATCAAGTCCCAATGGGTCGGTTATGTGGACGTTCCGGATCGTTCCAGAGAATGGGTCAGTTAGGCTGAATGGTTGGGAATGACCCAAAGGGTACGAGTGCCAAGATTCATGAGTCACCAAGGGTTGTGAGTTACCAAAGAGTGCAAGTAACCAAAAGGCACAAGGTGCCAAGGTTTATGAGTATCAAAGGGTCCGAGGACCAAAAGGTACCATCGACCAAAAGGTTTTGTCGACCAATGGGTGCATGTTCCAAACGGTGACATTGGATGCAGGTTATGTCCGGTCCATATGGTTCAGTCCATGAATTGTTAAGTCAGGACATACGAACGTGTCGTGAACCAAAAGGTATGAACGTGTCGTGATCCAAAAGGTATGAACGTGTCGTGATCCAAAAGGTACGAACGTGTCATGATCCAAGAGGTACGAACGTGTTTTGATCCAAAGGATGCAAACGGGTCGGGACCGAAAGGGTGCGAACGTGTCGGGACCGAAAGGTACGAATGGGGTCGTGACCGAAAGGGTACAAACGGGTCGGGATCGAAAGGGTACGAACGGGTCGAGACCGAAAGGTACGAACGGTTCGAGTTTGAAAGGGTACGAATGATTCGGGACCGAGGAGGTACGAATGGATCGTGACCGAGTAGGTGTGATTGTTCAAGGAAAGTTGTATATGATCTGATAATGGTTGAGAAGGAAAAACCTGATCCATAGATGATGGATCAAGGTGTCAGATCTAACCTGATTAATGAATGCATCATTTTCTATGAACACGTTAAATCAGTTGTCTCGGATATAGGCCATTGTCGATCAGGCAAGATGAAGACTTATCAGTTCTGAGTCATGTGAGGATAATTGGATGATTGGCTTAGGATATGATGGGCATTCTCAGTCCAGAAAGGGAGTTGGTACTATAGCCTATAAGGTGAAACGAGGCTGGATGTTGTATGAGCCGATAAGGGCCAGATGCACCTAACTGATTGAAGACTTCTCAAGGGTTACCTTAGTCTGTGGGAATAAGATAAGAAATAAGAAGACACTCAATGAGTCTAATGGTTCATTAGACAAGTTAGTGTAGTTCGGGTCAATGGAGGTCTGATGAGCTACTAATCTCCGTGGATGTGGTAAAGGTATGATTTATCAAACACTGGTTATATTAGCATCTGGTTAGGATGCTGTAGAATGATTGAGGGGAGTGGAACCTCAGATCAGTATGACCTAGTTTGGGTTTAGGATCGACCTTTGAGCTAGTTGGTAGTTGATATAGCTAACCAAGGCTAAGGCGACTAAACCGGACTAGTATTAGATTGGTCATAGACCAATGGTATCTAGAAAATGTTCTGCTGTGCATAAGTTGAAAGAATCTAAGCTAGGAATCGACTAAGGTAGTCGTAAGCTAAGGTCTAAAGATATCCCTCGCTGTTAGGCGAATTATAAATAAGGGCAAAAATCTAGACGTTCGGTTTGTGTACGGACCGAGCGACGTGAGGCTTCGACCGCGGCCTAGTCGGCCGGGTTTGGGTCTTACAATTAGTAACTCTCGGTCATTTGGTCATAGTCTCTGTCTAAATACTTTTAGTAAGCCGTGGTTGATGGGTCATTTGATCATAGTCTCTTTTTAAAGATTTTTTAGTAAGCCGTGGGTCATGGTCATTTGATCATAGTCTTTGTCTAAAGACTTTTTGTAAGTCGTGGGTCATTTGATCATAGTCTCTCTCTAAAGACTTTTTAGTAAGCCGTGGGTAATGGGTCATTTGATCATAGTCTTTGTCTAAAGACTTTTTGTAAGTCGTGGGTCATTTGATCATAGTCTTTGTCTAAAGACTTCTAGTAAACTCTGGGTCATTTGATCATAGTCTTTGTCTAAAAACTTTTAGTAAACTCTCGGTCATTTGGTCATAGTCTCTGTCTAAAAACTATTAGTAAGCCGTAGGTCATGGGTCATTTGATCATAGTCTCTGTCTAATGACTTTTTAGTAAGCCGTGGGTCATATGATCATAGTATTTGTCTAAAGACTTTTTGTAAGCCGTGGGTCACTTGATCATAGTCTCTGTCTAAAGACTTTTAGTAAACTCTCGGTCATTTGGTCATAGTCTCAGTCAAAAAACTATTAGTAAGCCGTAGGGTATGGGTCATTAATCATAGTCTCTGTCTAATGACTTTTTAATAAGCCGTGGGTCATATGATCATAGTATTTGTTTAAAGACTTTTTGTAAGCCGTGGGTCACTTGATCATAGTCTCTGTCTAAAGACTTTTAGTAAACTCTCGGTCATTTGGTCATAGTCTCAGTCAAAAGACTTTTAGTAAAGCCGTGGGTCATGGGTCATTTGATCATAGTCTCTGTCTAAAGACTTTTAAGTAAGCCGGGGTCATGGGTCACTTTGATCATAGTATTTGTCTAAAGACTTTTTGTAAGCAGTGGGTCATTTGATCATAGTCTTTGTCTAAAGACTTTTTGTAAGCCGTGGGTCATTTGATCATAGTCTCTGTCTAAAGACTTTTAGTAAACTCTCGGTCATTTGGTCATAGTCTCAGTCTAAAGACTTTTAGTAAGCCGTGGGTCATGGGTCATTTGATCATAGTCTCTGTCTAAAGACTTTTTAGTAAGCCGTGGGTCATGGGTCATTTGATCATAGTCTTTGTCTAAAGACTTTTGTAAGCCGAGGATCATTTGATCATAGTCTATGCCTAAA